>CAKALU010001055.1:9500-22222 GCA_916700995.1 Hozukius guyotensis
ACCCAAAATCCCTCAGTACCAACCAACAGGACCTCCAGATATGAACGTGGGCTCGTCATGCGTTAGCCAGGACCTTTCCAGCTACTTTCCCCTTTTGCTGCAGGAATCAGATTTCTTAGTGCTTTTTGGCTGACCACTGCTATTCCCTTGGCAGGTTGTTAAGAAAACCTCGCTAGCAATGTGCAGTGCAGTCTGGGAGCTGCATCACCCAAATGTGACTACAGGAACACGTTAGGTAGATAGTGTAACCAAGATGCTTTTACCAGAGACACACAAGTCTGCAACCTGTGACAATCTCAGCCAAACCTACCTTTAGATCAGACAATTCTAATAACCCAGATCGAGAGATTAACATCACTGATAATCTCCACATTGGATCCACTGACTTAATAAGCCATTTTACTTCACTGTTAAGATAGATACATGTTTATCATTTGATTGCTGTAACAAAAAGAAACCAAATTGTCCCATTGTGCAATTGCAAAGGTAGAATATTAACATTCACCTTTTCAATTTTGCAGGTCAGTGAGGCATCATATCATCACATAAAAAAACACATAAACAGACAGATTGACGCCTTGCATGCAGCCAAATATTGATATCCCATACTGCCCAGGGTTGTTATTGAATTAACACAGATGCTGCTACAGTATAATAACCAGTGTTAATCTACCTATAGCTCAGTTTACAGTGCAGGAATTGAGTTTGCCCACCTTCCAAGCGAATATAACCATGTATGAGAGCATATAACAGCAGTGAATATCATTTGATTACTGTAACAAAGAGAAACCAAACTGTCCCATTGTGCAAAAATTGCAAAGGAAGAATATTAACATTCACCTCTCAATTTTGCACGTCAGTAAGGCATCATATCATCATATAAAAACACATGCAGCATTGCATGCAGCCAAATATTGATATCCTATCTGACCAGGGTTGTTATTGAATTAACACAGATGCTGCTACAGTATAATAACCAGTATAAACCTACCTATAGCTCAGTTTACAGCGCAGGAATTGAGTTTGCCCACCTTCCAAGCGAATAGAAACATGTATGAGCATGTAACAGCAGTAAACTGGTGTGAGCTTAAAAACAGGGTGTATTCAAAGGCGTCGATCAGTGATTTCTGTTTACACGGAGGATGTTTTCGTGTTTAAGGGACCACAGACTGGAGGTCACAGAGGTTTAGTTGAACCTTTCACTAGTCCCACGTCTTGTAACACCACCTAGGTTACAGTTTACAGTGTATTAGCTGTGCTAGTGTGAGTGTAGCACTGACACGGAGAGGTTAGCGTTACAGTAGTGTAGCCACTCAGTCTGGTTGCCTGGTACCAGTCAGCTAGGCCAGACCTGTACCAACACCGTGTTTAATGTACTAACACCTATTAACAGTACCGTGTGTGACCCCAATGTGTCTGTTCCCAACCCACAACTGTTGACAATAACAATCCAAACACATCTGATAGGAAGAAAACCTCCATATGTGTAGCTCACCCCTCTCTCCGGTTGAATCCGACACTGTCGACCCGCAGTAGTCGCTCCGCTGCCTGCTGGAGACACAAACCAACCAGGACGGTTCTTCTTTCTGGAGATAAAAACAGCCTCTTTAATCCCTTTATTTCCTCCGGATACGCTCCTCGTTTCCTCTTCACACTAACAGGCTGGGGTCATCGCAACATACATGTGTAGCTTCTACGTAACCTAATCGTTGTGCTTCCGTGACACAAGCAGTTTCTGCCATTTCATAGCAGCGTCGTCGAAGCGTCGAAGCCTGGCGATGTTTCCTCCGCTGCACAATGAGCAGACCGGGGGGACGTTCAAGACCGCTGCGCGTTCCCGGCAGCCTGCTACTGGGAAGCGGAAGCGACGATTTTTTGCAACGTTTTGAAATGACACCGCATACAGCGTGAAGATGCTATTTCACATATACTTATAGGGGTATTTTTAAAAAATGCTTTAAAATACACACAATACATACATAATATATACAAAAATACACATATACAAATGTTATTTAAAGGTCCCATATCATAAAAAAGTGAGACTTTCATGTTTGTTTATCATAAAGCAGGCTTAAGTCCTATATAAATACTGTGAAAGTATCGAAACACTCAATCCACAGGGAAATAAACACAGCCAGTATTCAGAAACTGCATTTGAAACAAGCTGTCAGGATTTCTGTCCATTTGTGATGTCACGAATATACAATATTTAGACCCTTGACACAATTTTAAACGTAAACATTATAAATGTGTCCCAGTTTATTTCCTGGTTGCAGTGTATGTGAATGTCATCAGCTGACAGGAAGTACACATGGACCCAAGCTGTTGCCTAGCAACGCAATTCTGTTGCAATTCCGTCAAAATGCGCTAAAACGGAGCGTTTCAGACAGAGGGTAAACACAGGCATATTCAGGCTGACAGTATGAGGAAAATAAAGTTTTTTTTGAACATTACAGCATGTAAACATGTTCTAGGAGAAACACAAAATACAAGTATGAACCTGAAAATTAGCATAATATGGGATCTTTAAACGAGTTTTCAACTGAGGTAGCATTTAAAGGGCCAGTGTGTACAATTTGGGGGATCTATTGGCAGAAATGGAATAAGTGTTTTCTTTAGTGTATAATCACCTGAAAATAAGAATTTTTGTGTTTTCGTTACCTTTAGAATGAGTCGTTTATATCTACATTTGGAGCGGGTCCCATGGATGTATTAAGAGAACTGGATACAGCGTTGGAGGCGGGGCCCCGGTCATTCCTATGAGAGTTGCTCATTGGCGCATGAAGCCTAAATGGCTCGACTTTTACGTCTGGAAAAGTACCCGTATCTTGGCGGATCTTGGGCAACTGGGACATGCGCAGTAGCGTCCACTCGGTCACATGACTCGGTCACGGGGTCCCAACGTCACGGTCTGGTACTCACTCACATGAACGGAGGAAGGGAAATAACTCTGGATTCAGCTATTAGCGCATTTTACAATTATAAAAACGTAATTTTTTAAATAAGGGCTATTAGAGTGTTCGTACTGGGAAGTTGATTCACCTCAAAAAAATGTATCCGCTGAGTTACATACGTCTCTTTCCCGATGTAAGTCTATGGGAAAAAGTATTTTTGGGCCCAATGGCATCACGTGACTGACACGGAAGTTGCAGCTAACTTTCTCATTTTACAGCTAAACAGTACACTACAAGATGTTTCTGAAAACATTTTACGTGACAAAAAGGCATTATAGTAACAGAATATTAAGTCATATTTGATCAGCGCTGCCTAGTTTGACCGTTTGATCGAAGTTCGCAAGTGATTGAGAGCTGCTTCCGTTGAATGAACAGCCAATAGGAACGCTCTCTCTCTGAAATGACCTGTGATTAGCCAAAGCTTTTTTAAAGCCTGAAAACAGAGCCATGAGGAGGTGCAGAAGTCTAGTTTTCTCTCAGACCACTTGAACTACAATATGCTGAAAGGTTATTATGGATTTTTTGCCAAATGATGCCAAAAACATTCTGCCTACTGCACGTTTAATATATGATAAATCTTTGAATGCAGTATTTCTACAATGTTTTTTTCTCACTTTTATTTTTCTTATTTTGAAATACCTTGTCAAGCACTGGGCCAGGTGGAAGGATATTGTATCAGCCATGACATCTGGTTATTCAACATAGCCATGGGAATTGGCCAATCAGGTACTAAAGGAAAGTGGGACAATTAATGTGTCAGTTGTGGTCGAAACATCAGATTAACACAGTCCTTTGCTGCCCCATCTGCCGTCAGCTTGCCCTGCAAATCCAATTATGTTCTTATGTCCCCCAGTCTAAAAATAGTTGAAAATGAAGCAAAACGCTGAAGCAACACGTCATTAGTTGAGAGATGGGGCAAACGATGTTACGGAGCTGATGTGTCCGCTGTGTGGAGACGATGGAGAAAGTGTGAAAGGTGCCATGACGGACAGTAGCACTCGGCCGAGGGAGAGGAGGGTGGAATGGCAGCAGGGGGATGCATAGGAGGAAGAAGGATTAGGTTCAGAGTGGCGGATGTCTGAAGGAACTTAAAGAGGAATCTTTTCAGATACCGGATGAAATAAGGTACGCAAAACCAAGTTATGTTTTTAGTCTGTTACTCATCAAACCACCTGTAGGCCTTTAAATGTGTGTTTGCAGACACAGACAGTGCTGGCTGGGGCATGAAGTACAGGGTTCTTTATACTGTATGTGCTGCTGCTGCTGCAACAACACAATTCCCATCAGGGATGTAGAAAATTGACTGGAACTCAATGAGACTAAGGGTGCTCCTGTGCAAAGCAGTGAACCATTTACTCACACAGAGTAAGTTAGAAGCTGAGAAGTGCACAGCCAGAGTTCTCTGGATAAATCAAGGTAACAAACAACACAAAGTAACACTTGAACCTGGTCAATAACACTAAATAATGGGCATCATTATTGTAAAAATAAGCTGTTATACTTTGGTATAATCACTGTATACATACATCAATGTATTTATATTCCCACTAATTTGATTTTATGTGATAAAAATGTATAAATAATAGGGCTGTCAAAGTTATCGAGCTAATAACGCTAATTTGTTTTAACGCCACTAAATTCTTTAACGCATTCACGGAACTTGCGATTTTTAATTAACCTCTTAAAAATCAGACTGGCCGCCAATCTTTTAGAGGTTGTAGCGTGCTCATATGATCATCATATGAAAACCTAAGGAATCCATTGGTACCAACCATGTCATACTAGCTTGTCGCAAAGGAGGCTAAATAACACTCCAAATTTCAGTGAGGAAAAACTGTCATGGCCATTTTCAAAGGGGTCCCTTGACCTCTGACCTCCAGATGTGTGAATGAAAATGGGTTCTATGGGTACCCACGAGTCTCCCCTTTACAGACATGCCCACTTTATGATAATCACATGTAGTTTGGGGCAAGTCATAGTCAAGTCAGCACACTGACACACTGACAGCCGTTGTTGCCTGTTGGAATTGAGTTTGCCATGTTATGATTTGAGCATAATTTGTATGCTAAATGCAGTACCTGTGAGGGTTTCTGGACAATATTCGTCATTGTGTTGTGTTGTTAATTGATTTCCAATAATAAATATATACATACATTTGCATAAAGCAGCATATTTGCCCACTCCCATGTTGATAAGAATATTAAATACTTGACAAATCTCCCTTTAAGGAACATTTTGAACAAAAGAATTTGATTGTTTTGCGATTAAACACGATTAAATATTTGAATCCATTGACAGCCCATAAATAAAACCAAATAATGGTAATTTTTCACACAAGACATGTTGACATGTCACAGTAGCAAAAGCACAGGTGTAAATAATCAAATGAATGCTGGCTGAATTCCACTTAGCTGCTTCAGTTTCAGGGTCCTGGTATTGTGCACGACTTACTGGGACACTTGAATAGAACAGAGCCGTCTTTAATGTTACTACTGTAGTACCACATGTGTGTTTCCGGCTATGGCGAGTCATTACGTCTGCTGTGAAAAAGTCCTCTGCTGATTGTTGCCGACACTTGATCCCAGGTTGTCCTGGGTGAATCTAAAGTACAGATAACCTGATTAGCGGAGCAAAGTTAAAGCAGTACATTCAATTAAATTAAAATAAATTAAAACAAATTAAAGAAGTAAAGTCATCAGGGCGGAAAGCAATGAAGTGTTTCCCTCCTCTTTTCCTCTAATATATATAATAGAAAGAATAAGATGCTTATAATAAGAAGCCTTCTGGAGGCAACATGCGGACGTTAATCTGATTGTCAGATAAAATTAATGAAAACTCAGGTTACGGAGTTACCGAGAACCATGCTAATGCCTCGGAGTGTTATGTTAATCTGTTTGTTCCTCTTCCTGTTTTGTGGCATAAAGCGATCCTACTGTACAAGCTTGACTGAATTGGTACAAGGTGATATATTGGGTTTTTCACAAGCTTTGAAAATAAAAACTGCACTTATTGAATGAACCAATGTTGAAGCATTCTGCATGTCTGCTAGTTTTTTTTAATGATAAAGTAGATGTGGTCCGTAGAAATGGCTTTGTTTTCACGGGGAAAGCATGAAAGCCATAAAGTGTTGGATTTGTTTCCAATTAGATCTAATTCCACTAAACCCTAAGCTTGTCTGTCTCGAACTCCGACCTCTGACCTCTAAACGTTCACTGTGTCGGGCGTACTTAGTAGTGGGATTCTAGCCCATGAGGACATTCAGCCTGTTTGTTAAAGGGGACCTATTATGCTTATTTTCAGGTTCATACTTGTATTTGAGGTTTCTAGAACATGTTTACATCATTTAATGTTCAAAAATAGCTTTATTTTTCTCATACCGACTGTACTGCAGCACCTCTTTCAGCCTCTATCTGAAACGCTCTGTTTGAGCTCCTGCCCCGCCCCCTCCCAAAAAGCCCAGTCTGCTCTGATTAGTCAGCTGGCCCATTGTTATGATTGGTCAACCGAACCAAACTCTTCGAACTCCGCTCCAGCTCCGCTCTAACTAGCTTTGTTTGACGACGTGCCAAACTAGCCGCTAGGCAAAATGTGTTATTTGGTGACATCACTACGTTACAGAAGAAAAGGCAGGACTTCAAGCGAGGCGTTTTAGGCAGTTCAGGAGCAGTGTTTCTATGGGGGAGAGTAACTCCCTTTTGCCTGGACTTTGTAACTTCGCAGACCTTTTACATGAACAAAAAAATAAATAACACACTAAAGGAAAGGGGAAAAGCACAAAAGCATAATATGTCCCCTTTAAGAAAAGACACAATTCCTCCTGTAATATACCATGTCGTGGTATACAACAGTGTTATCAGGTATTATTGATTTAAAAAACTATTTTTAATGTAGATCAATAGTGCAACTAATGTACAATACAGGAACACATACCTTTTCCCCCCACACATAATACAGCAGTACAGTCTATCGACCTGAAGCTTTGAGTGTGTGTCTCCCAGCAGGATGGGTACATTTGTGACCCTGGCGGAAGTGTTGGAGGCCCGGGGTTCAAAACTGGACGAGGATGAGGTCTGGTGTCTGCTGCTCGCCACCACTGAGGCCTTACTGGACATTTCCAAAAAAGGTAACCACTCATCAGTTCCCATTTCCTCCCAATTCCACCTGTTTCAGCGCACAGGGCTCTTTTCTCAGGCAGCATTCAAGAGCATCCAAACAGACTAAATTTGTGCTCAACCAAATAGTTGCAAGAGAAAGAAAGAGAAACCAGTTTTGTGTTCTGCTCTCGGTTTAGGTTCAGGCAACATGTGCAGCGTGCTGAGCCCAGGCTCGGTGCTGCTGTCAGCCAACGGGAGTCTGGCCTTCAAGAGCTGTGCCCGATACGAAGACGTGGCCTCCTTCACAGCGCCGGAGATCCAGCAGGGTCACGCTGCCTCCACCAGGACTGCAGTCGAAAAGGTTAGCAAACTTGTGAGGACGTCGGCTATAAAATATCATGATGTGGACACTTGGTTCTAAACCTGGGAGTCGGGACCCTCAGAGTCGCGAGATAAATCTGAGGGGTCATAAGAGGAGTAATGGGATGGAAAATAATCAAAAAAATATTTTCTATATATATCATTACTGGGTTGTATTATCACTTCAGGGTTCTAATGTTAATTCAAATCAAACTAGTTGACATTTATGAAACACCAACCGGTTGGAAGGGTTCACAATATAAGTTTTTACATGGAGAAATGGCTATGTTTTAAGCATATCTCCTAACCGCTCGTGCCAGATGGTTTGTTTACACAAAACCCTCTAGGAAACCGTCAGTGGAAACTGTTTAGAAGAGGGCAGGTACTTTAAAAAAAAAAACTTGGTAGGTGATTGGATGAACCATCTGTCAATCCAACTCTTGCCGAAGCCTGTCGGGAGAAGAACGAAAACATCTTTCCCATCGAGAAAAAGCCTTCAGCACCGTTCTTTGCTCTTCTTTCAATGAAGAAATTCTCTCCAGTTCTGATATAACTGATGCTAATGCAGCTACGCTAACCTCTTTGGGAGGTTGTTGTTGTTTTGAACACACAGTCGCCTACCCTTGTTGTTGCGTCATACACACATAAGCCACGGCCGCAGTTGCCAGTAGCCCCTCACAGGTCACCGATTGGTCCGTTGCTCTGGCTTGCCGGACACAAACGCATTACTTGAAGCCTGACAAGGTGGATTTTTCATGTGATATATAATCCCGCGATTCTTGCGTAATATCGCGAGAATCCGGCTGCTGTGCAAGGTAATATATTACTGTGCTAACCCCTTCAATCAGACATTGTAAGGCCCCGATCACACCGAGACACGTTGCTAGAAACGCATCGCCTGCAAAACCATTGTTTTCCTATGGTATGATGTGCCTGGCGGGCGCTCTTCTCTTGCGTCTCGTGTCACGTTTTTTTAGCATTTTTTAGACATGCATAAAATATAATATATATAAATAATATAATATAAAATATTCTCAACTTCTCAACCCAAGGCGCAGAGTCGCAGGTTGCAAGCACACAGCCCCGCTCCATAGGTGCACCGCTGTTTTTCCCCGACGTGCATTGCCAAGGCTTTTTTGAAGTGGTCGCGCCTGTAGTGACGCGTCTCAGTGTGATCAGCCCCTTGGGAATCAGTTAACAGCATGAGCTCCACACCAACAGTGGCACTAGTCCCAAAAACAGGACGTTAGAGAAAAGGTTTTGATATAAGCCAAAATAAATGTCTGAATCATGTCCTTGTCCTGCTGTCCTCAGATGGTTGCGTACTCACTGGGGATGACTCTTTATTGGTGTGTTGATTATCATCTACCTCAAAACCAGGTACTTCCTCCATCTTCTGTCTCTTGCTCAAACTCATTCTTGCATATTCTTAGCTCTTGCGTTATCATCCATTTTGCTGTCACTTGTTTCCTCCCAGCCGGTCCAGCTGAGTGCAGAGCTGGAGGGTTTGCTGCTGAGTATGTGCGAGGACATGGTGGTCAGGCGGACCGACCTGCTGACGGTGCTAGAGACCTGCGAGCTTCACCACAGGGCCTCGATGCTGCCTCCTCCCGAACGGCTCGTCAGGCAGCTGGTAGAAGACGTCTACAGAAACTCGGTGAGTGGATTTTGGTTTGGTTTCAGCTGCTTTGGTGAGGAGGTCACGTTTGGTTTCGAGAAGTTTTAGATTTGTTTTTGTTGTTGAGTTTACTGATAGCAGCAACTCTCTGCTGGTTTTCTTGACCTGGACAGTGATGTCTTTGCAGGTTGATCATGTGTCCATGGCTGAAAACGGATCCCGGCTAACAGACCGCAGTCAAATGATCAGGGACAGATTACACAGTAAGAAACTGTTCCCTTCTGTCAGATTTAAAGTCCAACTGAAATTAAATTGTATTTTTAATAGCTCTACATTTGAGGAAATACGCTTATTCACCTTTATTGCAGAGAGTTAGACGAGGAGATTGATACCACTCTCATGTCTGTGTGCTAAATATGAAGCTACTGCCAACAGGTAGTTAGCTTAGTTTAGCATAAGGACAGGAAGCAGGGGGAAACAGCTAGCCTGGCTCCGTCCAAAGGTGAAGAAATAAACTCATTAATAAACATGTTTTATCTCATTTTTAAAAATCCGTACAAAAAACTAAATGTGTAAATTAGTGAGATTTACAGGTGCTGATAGGTGGACATTTACCGATGGACAGAGCCAAGACCACTCTCATGTCTTTATGCTAAATATGTAGCTACTGCCAGCAGGTAGTTAGCTTAGCATAAAGACAGGAAGCAGGGTAAAACAGATAGTCTGGCTCTGTACAAAGGTAACTAAATCTGGCTCCAAAGCAGACTTAGAAAGATCTACTTCGTGACATCTACTACATCTACTACACTGCTCCCGGCCAGGAAATAGTCACAGGCACATTATCCACTATAAAACCACGACATGTCATTTTTACACTTCCATTTCTTTCTACAGAAAAATGTAATATAATGTCAGTGAGTTAATGTCGGTAATTAGTGAGCTAATAGTGCTGATAGGCAGTTTTTTTTATCTTTGGTCAGACCGAAGCTAGCTGTTTCACGTTTCTAGTCTTTGCGCTAAGCTAAGCTAACCGACTGCTGGCTGTCGCTTCATATACCGCTTTTATTTCTGTATGGTGAATATGAAGATACTGTCCGCAGCCAGTTAGCTTCGCATATGACTGAAAGCAGATCGAAACAGCTAGCCTACCACCTACCAGCACCTGCTAAGTAAAATATTTATTAGCTAGTCATGCTAATTTCTTCACCTTTGGACAGGGCCAGGCTAGCCGTTTCCCCCCTTCTCCCACTCATAGGCCACGCTAAGCTAACGGACTAATGTTTTTTAGACATTTACCATGCCAAATGTGAGAGCTATAATATTGGCATGTACTGTAAGGTATTGCATACCAATTTGTTTTTCAGGAGGCTCTTTTAGCAACTCAACATGGGCGCTGAAGAAAAAGATTTCTAGAACACTCTCCGGAGCATCTTATCCATGCGAGCCCACAGGGTATGAAGCATTACACACATGATAACAGAGAAGACACAGTATAAACATATGTTGTTTACTACAAAACCAAATTCAAGTAAAGTTTGATAAGTCGCTTAAATGATAAAAACAAGTAAAAAGAAGAGAGTGTTGGAAAGACAAAAAAAAACCAGAGGAGAAGGAAATTAAATGTGTGATGGTTTGAGCCATCATGTCATGAGTGACGGATCTCACCTCCCATCTGACTGAGAATGGAAAACTCATTTTTCTCAGGACTCCCTCGGGAGGTCGACGCATGGAGAGTTACGGTAGCTGGCAGCAGCTGAACCGCAGCCCCTGTAGTCCGTACATGGATGGTAATCGAAACGCCAACTCGAGATCCCTCGCACAGTTTGATTCCTCGATGAGTCTGAATGACAAGAAAGTGAAGGTGGGCGAGAGTATTATATCATGTTATATAATATAATATAATGAAAACATAATATCTCATCACACGTTTCCTCAAAACCTTGTTTTTTTATTATTTATCCTCTGTTGCAGGACATGGGTCCTGAGTTTATTAGAATGTTAGATGAGCCGCTGGTTGTCTTGGAGCTGCCTGGATCTATCGTGGTGAGTTCTGGAAAATAGAAATTAAATTGTGAGAGTTTGACAGTAGTTTGAAGGGCATATAGAATAAAGCATTATTCTGCAACATGCATGAATAATTTCTCACCTTATTTATTTCTGTCCTCTAAATTCTTTTCTCCCACCTCGCAGTCAAAGAAAGGGAAATCTCCAATCACTCAGAGAGAGCTGAGTGTGGTAATGCCAAACGGTCAGAGCATCCTGGTCAAGTGTGAGGTGAAATCCAGAGGAGGGGACGTCTTTGACATGATTGTGGCTCACTCCAACCTGGTGGAACATTTCTACTTTGGCCTTGCTTATATTGACGGTAAACAGGTTAAAAAAAAAATAATGAGTCTTTCTGAAGGGCTCTGTTTTTGTCTAATTGTAGCACGTTTGTAGTGATTTATTTGAGCACTAGAGCATTTTGAGGTCATTTATACATGCGATGTCTATGTGAAACACACCAGAAGCCCGTTGTATGGGACTTTATGGTGTCGGTAGACTACAAGTCATATATTATTTATGTCAACTTACAATTTTCTTTGTTCTTTTTTCTATTCTCTGGTCAGATAATGAGTTTTACTTTGTGGACAACGATACCAAGATTTCCAAAGTTGCTCCAGATAGCTGGAAGAAAGTGCCTACAACCACCTTTGTCCTTTTCTTCAGGGTCAAATTCTTTGTCAATGACATTTCTCTTCTTTTGTAAGTATTTGTCTTTCTCGTATTCTTACCAGAAAAATACAAAAATAATAATTAGAAAATGTAAAGTAAGGTTGAATCTTTAATAGTGTACGGTCTTCTCTATCAGGCACAAACAGACCCGCCACCAGTATTACCTCCAGCTCAGGAGAGACCTTTTGGAGGACAGGCTGTCTTGCCATGAGGAGACGGCTCTGTACCTGGGAGCTCTGGCCCTGCAGACGGAGTGTGGAGACTGCATGCCTGAGGTTGTGCACCACACATTTGAACAAAACATGTAAATACTGAGGTAAAATTAATACAACAACAAAATATTTATAGGTGCAACATACAGCATTTTGAAACACTGACATATCATTGTTCAACCGGATCTCATGGGAAGGCGTATAAATACGACATTACGTGGCGCGTGTCATTTGTACGTCTCTTTTCACGTGTCACTTTCATGCCACACAACAAAACTATGGTAACAGCCGCAGTTAGGATTAGGCAACAAAACTGCTCACTTAGGTTTAGGAAAAAAAACATCATAGCTGTGCTTAAAATAAGCACGTAACTATGTACAAAAACAACGAAACAGAAGTACACAAAACACGTCACAAACATCATTAACATAACTTCAAAATTACTCAACACTTTGGGAAACAAACACCAGTCTCAAACACCAGTTTCCTGGTTGAAAGTCCTGTGTTTGTTGGAGCCGTCCACCTCCTCTCCCACCCACCATAAGCAGCTCTCTCACTTTTTATTCTACGTCACTAGCTCTGAGCATAGTATATTTACGCGGATGCATTTACATTGCTGTCAATACAGACTAAATGGCGTACAAATGACATGCCAAAAGCAAGAACGGCGCTCTTATTGCACGTGATATGACTTGCGAATTACTGTGTCATTCATATGCCATTAAGTTTGTAGTGCATAAGTTCCTCTAAATATTTTGTCTAAAGG
>CAKALU010001058.1:0-45000 GCA_916700995.1 Hozukius guyotensis
GAGGAGAGAAAGACGGTTATGTGGTGTGTGTGTGTGTGTGTGTGTGTGTGTGTGTGTGTGTGTATTGAGTAGAGGGTGGAATCAATTTCATGCTTAACACCTGTCTCACCCTCACAGTGTGTGTGTATGTGTGTGTGTGAGGCAGGTGTGTGTGTTTTAGAGCGGATGAACAGACAATAGTTTCTCAATTGGAAAGAATTCCATTTATACCCAATCTATCCTCTGTCTAACTCCCTTTCTCACACACGCTATAGCTCTTACGCTCCCTCTTGACCTCTGCATGACCTCTGTCTGTTTCCTCTTACTGGTACGTCAGTCATATGACACCACTCTGCTTTAGCTCACAGTTACTGGCCTGTTCACTGTCCAATAGCTGCTTTGGAGGATACGCTTTTGCACACGCCAAGTGCTTTGTGAAATATTACAGACCGAGCTGAGATGATTACTGAGGAGTTTCCCACTAAAGTCGGACTGAGGGTGAACATCAGAGGAGATGAGGAGTTCTGGTTTATTACAACATGATGCTTATATCCATTATTTCCATCACTATACATCACTGTAAATAAGTCAGACAGGACAAGAAACTCGAGCAGTTCAGGCGATCAGATTTAAATAGGTTAGACAAATGTTATTTGGAGGAGAAAATGGTGAGAATTTGTACCCAAACTATCCGTTGTAACCTCTATCACATTACAATTGATATATTTGGAAAACTAGATATACTGGCTGCCCAGTCATTCCAGTGAAAATAGCTCTTTTCCTGGTTTGCTTCTGTTGCCCTGCCCACTGCACATGTGCAGTTAAATTAGTGTTTCTTGCTCCGAAACTGTCAGCTCGTCCCACAGACTTTACATTGAGATGACGTCACACACATATAAAACTACAGGTTTTATAGGCTTTAAGGAAAGTTTTACATAACCTCCATGATTTAAAAAATTCATGATACAAAGAGCAATGACTGATCTTTGTTATGCACAATACTAACACTCTGTTGTATTTTCTATAACTAAGCAACCAACCGCAGAGTTGACAAATTTGTTTCCTGTAATATACCGATATGCGCAAGCCCAGTGTACATGAATGGTCATGTGATATGCGTTTTCAGGTGTGTAAGTATGGACGGAGATTAACTAAAACGTTGATAAAATGCTTCTGTGTACGGAAATCGAGGTGGTTCGGGCAACTGATCAGGATGCGTCCTGGACGCCTCCCTTTAGAGGTTTTCCGGGCACATTTGTCCAACTGGTAGGAGACCCCAGAGTAGACCCAGAACATGCTGGAGGGATTATCATATAGGGCCGGGAAAGCCTTGGGATCTCCCAGGAGGAGCTGGAAAATGTTGCTGGGAATACGGACGTCTGGACTGCCTTGCTTAGCCTGCTGCCACCGCGAACCGGTCCCGGATAAGCGGAAGAAAATGGATCGACTTTAAAGACAAATTATCTCGCAAAGCCGCACTCACTGTGGTGTTAATATTATATGTGTTATTATACTGTGTGGCTGGTAGGAAAGGTGGCTACAGGATTTCCTCATCCTTCAGCCCTCAGCAGACTCGCACCCAGGGAAAGATTCCTCTATTCAGGCCGTCTGTGCAACAGCCTCCCCTGACAACCCGGGAGGTCAAACCACTGTCACTCACATTGATATAGAGAGAAAGACAGACAGAGAGAGAGAGAGAGAGAAAGAGAGAGAGAGAGAGAGAGAGCAAAGTGAATATACAGAAGGGAGATAAGTAGAGAAAGAGGGAGAGTGAAAAGAAAGGGCACATACAGAAGGGAAGTGGTAGGAGAAGAGATGAGAATCCAAATGAATCTTCTTCACCCAACGGACAGACTGTCAAGCTGTGTGTGTGTGTGTGTGTGTATGTGTGTGTCTTACCTACTAATTGAAATGCGATGAGGTGTGAAACACCCCTTTAAAAGACCTATCACCGTGTGTGAAGCTAAATGTGTGTTCGGGGGGTTATACGTGCACGTGTGTGTGTGCAGTGCATATCAACTCCTTTTGACCAGAGATACAATAAAGTGTGTGTGTGTGTGTGTGTGTGTGCTTGTGAGTGTGAACGTGTTACACGCAAATGTGTGAGTGCCATACTCAAGTAGGGGCGTACCTGTTTGCATGCAACCTGATTGCAGCAATTAAAATCATGCATGAGGGCGATAAACAAATGTGTGTGAGTGCAACAAAATATGTCACGCACAAGTGTATTTGCATGTTTGTCCACGTGACAATAAAGCAATACAATAAAGTGGACGTCTGCGTGCGTGTGTGCGTGCGTGCGTGTGTGAGTGTGTGATTCTGTGAGTGTGTGTGTATAATTTCATTTTGCTGTCTCAGCCTCTTGTTAAGGAGCCATTTAGAGCTCAGGTTGAGTTTCGTCAGCCCCTCCTGACACTTCTTTCCTCCTCACTGCCTCCCTGACTTCCACCATCTTTTCTCCATCTCTGTCTCATTATCTCTGTCTCTTCCTCTGTCCGACTTCTCTCCTCTCTACCTCTATTCTCTCTTTCTCTCTCCTCTCTGTGTTTGGTTACTGCGCTACACAATCTCTCACCTGCTTGTATTGGTAATGAGTAAAATGGACACAAACACTGATCTTACGAGTTTCAGGCTAAATTATGCAGGATATTAAATGTAGCAGAAATAGCACCGGCAGTCGGTGCGGTGTTTTGTTATGCAGCCTGTGTGAGTTTTCACGTAACAGTGGGACTATTTTGGCTAATTACTAAAACAGTTTTTGCTCTGGTAATTGATGATATTCAGTTGCGGCACAGTCCTCTCGGACCATGTGTGTTCATGAGTGTGTGTTGGTGTTCTATCTAACAAACACTAACACTATCCAAATAGGTGTTTGGTATGTGTGTATGTGACTGCATTGCTTAAAATAAATGTAATTTCATCTGTATTTTTATGTCCATACTTGCCGACGTACGGCCTTTGTGCTGCAGGTGTTTGCGTATAGATATTCATGTGCGTGTGTGTGTGTGTGCGTGTATAAGAAGCCCTCTATATGTTCCCTATCAGATTGGTGAACCGTGATATTACACTCTAAGCTTATATACATATTCATCCATTTGCACAGACACCGAAATTCACTTGCCCTCTACGGCCTTATTAAAACGACACTGTGATATTATCAGGCACAAATATCCATATTTCTTAAAAAATCTCTATATATACTGATTTTTTTTCTCAGAGAGGTAAACATGTCCAAGGGCTGGAAGGTGTCACAGCAATTGCACCTGCACAAATTACAACCAATTCAAGACATATGTTTTTATCACTCATTTGCTCATTTTTACCACAGCACTTTGAACTGAATAATTGTTTTACCCATCTGCAGTCATATCATTCGTCTGTCAAAAATAGTTAATTATTAATAGACAGTTAAATAGAACTTATTTGTATCCAACCTAAAAATAACCCGAGGTAACGTTTCCAGCAAATCCACCAAATTTTACAAAACAATACATAATTTTTAATCGCCTTCCACACTGACACATACTGCAAGCTTGTTCTAATCTGATGCCCTAAACTGCAGGATGAAATCATTTGTCAAGTGCCATCCGAAACTGGTACAAAACACTGTTGCAAAAATGAAAAAATTGTCTGATCTGATAGCACCATGTTTAAGGTTTGGTTTAGGCACGAAAGAAAACAACCTTGACTGTTGGTTGGAAACAGGAAGTGGAGAGTGTGCTCCCGTTTTGTTGATCCTGCCATCCACTGTTAAGGCCTAACACACCGGGGGCATGACGAATAAACGACACAAAAATGCAAAATACTTGCCTGTGAATATTTTGCATCAAAACATATTCATACCGGCAGCGATGCGATTCTGCGACAGTTGCAACATTTTTTCTATAAAAGGATCGAATAGATTCACGCAGGCAGATCACCAACTACCGGGATCCTGTTGACCCGGAGCAGCGTCTGGCCGTCAGTCTGAGGTAAATTGTTGTATAGCCTAAACTACTGTAAGCTATTTTATATTCTTTTTAGCAAAATGCTCTGAGTGAATTTACCTCTGGTAAACAGTTATGCAGTGTATATGTCTAGGGCTTTTATTGTGAAAGATGAAAGGAGTGGATCTGGTCTGTGCTGCCTTTGTCAAGGTTGAAAGGAGTAATAACGTTTGCCGTCTTGGTTCGCACTACGGAGCCTCCGTATTGTTGTCGGTTGTTGTACACTATAGTGTACGTTTTGAATATGTCCATTCCGCACAATGTGATCTCGACCTTGTTCTAAAACAAATTTACACTTTTTTCACCGCGTCATATTCGTTCCACTCCTTTCATCAATAACATTCTGTGTGAAAGTATTCATGACAAAAACATCAGGTTGAAAAAATATATTGACGAGCGAATTAATTGCAAAAAGAAAACAACCAAAAAACACCCCCAGTGTGTAAAGGCCTTTATGCTGCATTCCAGACAACTCGGCACTAAACAATTTCCGACCTCCTACTAGTAAAAGTACAATGGCACGCCAAAGTCGTATTTCCTATTTGTGAACTCAGGACAAATTCATCTACCCCAACTTCACAAAGAAGCAGTTGTCTGACGTCACACAACAATGTTTGCCTCTATTTAATTAAAATAATATACCATCATATACTGAGTAGGTAGCTGGTTACGGTAAACAATCTCTGAAGGATTTCCTCTCTGCACCAAAGGTATGTGGTAAAATATAAAAAATGCCAGAAAAGTGGGGGAAATGGGAAATCCTCATTTGTTAAAGAAAATGGAAAATACAACACTTAACCACAGCTAAAGACTCCAAGGTATCCCCTGTGCACTGTACTCAAAGCTTCCCCCTCCCATCATGGCAGACTGGGCATATCACACAGGACGTGTCCTTTTCCCACTCCTTTACACCTCAGCATGTGATATGAGCCAAATCACCTGAGAGCATCTGAAACCCATTTCACTGTGGGATACGCTTTCAGATTGTAACCACAGGGGATCTTACAGGTGTGAATGCAACATCTTAGTGTTACGGCTGCTGAAGCAGCACAGGCAGGAAGGACCCAAAAGCAGACTCTGAGAAAGGCAGATTCAATGAAGACACTTTAATAACAAAAGCAGGCGTACAAGATGAGAGGCAGGCAGATAACAAAAGCTCCACGTAGCAACAAAGACGAACTGACAAAAGACAAAGGAAGCACAGACTAAACACATGAGGAAAGGAGGTTGATAACGAGGAACAGGTGAAACTCAAAAGGGCGGGGCAGACAATCACAAAGCAGGAAGTAAAACCGTGACACATGGGGAGAGTGAACAATATAAAACAGGAAACAGACAGGACAATGACAGTCAGTCATAGTAAAATCAAAGATCGCTTTGGGATAAGATACTAACTCGTAAAACTGAAGGGAAGAATATTTTCCAGACACGTAATGAAGCATAATGATTTATCTTGAACATGCTCACTCAGTTTTGTGATGTCTAATTTTTGAAAAGCAAAACTCATCTCAGTCCAGATTGTTCGCTTTAACCGGTCCAAAATATGGGGCCATCTTATTAGTAATGGTGCTCACTGTGTAGGTTTGAGTTTCACAGCCCTGCTTTATGAATGATTTAAGGTGAAAACTACATAGGGGGGGACAATGTATGAACTATTTATACCTGTCACCTGCTGAAGGCTAGAAGGTCAGACATCATGGGAAACAGGAATTTGCATATTTAAATGCTTTGGAGCAATAAATAAAATATTCTCTATCTGTGGCTTTTCTTCTTCTGTCTGTTTCTTTTTCTTTCTTCAGTCTGTTTTATGCATCTATTTTTAGTTGCTGTGTAACAGCCGCTATTCTTCCTGATGTCCGAGAATTTAATAACGTTAGAATCACCTCACATTGACGTGACATATAACAACACATTTATTCATTCATTCATTGATTCATTCAGCCTTTATCTATAAAATGCGGTCCATGTTAACAAGACTACACACTGGACACACACTGCAGCGATGTGAGTTGGAGGAAATTTGTTCAACTTTTGGGAGATATAAAATGTTCTCCTCCAATTTGTTTTGTTAAATAGTTGTGTTTAAAGGATGAATATATGTGGTCATAATATGATATTTCTAATAACATGACTAAGAGTCTGCAGCCCATGCTAGTGGCAAAGTGGTGATTTGAGCTAGCCTAAATGCTGCCATCAGCCTGCTAACATGCCCACAGTGACAACGTTAACATGCTGATGATAAGAAGCCTATAATATATAATATTTACTGTGTTCACCATCTTTGTTTAGCATGTTAGCATGCTAACCATAGACTGTATATAAGAAGTGGACGTAGTTACCGTGAAGTCACCCGTTGGTTTGTGGACTGCCGTTTTGAAGCCTTAAGTTCGGCATTTTGGCCGTCCGTCGCCATCTTGGATTTTTTGCAACCAGATGTGACACAAGAGGGTGGAGCTAAGTACAACCGAACGCTGAATAAGACATTTTTAGGCGACCAAAATGTTTTTCTTAACTTTCATGAAATAAAAAAACAGTGAAAGGATAAAAGATGTAAGACGAAAACACGGACAACTCCCAGACTGGACAACGCCGTGGTAGTGACCTGTCAATTACAAGGTAGCCACGTCCTAAAGCATCCCCTGCTTTATGGTCTATTTGACTCTAAATGGGACCATAATTTACTAAATGAACATCATGCTGTATTGAAGAAGACTTGAAACTAGAGATTGAGACCATAAACTCATGTTTACAATGTTTACTGAGGTAATAAATCAAGTGAGAAGTAGGCTCATTTTCTCATAGACTTCTATCTGACTTCTTTTTGCAACCAGAGGAGTCGCCCCCTGCTGGCTATTAGAAAGAATGCAAGTTTAAGGCACTTCAGCATTGGCTTCACTTCTCAGACCCGGAGGTTGTCCACTGATGCTAACATTTGCTAATTAGCACTTAACACAAAGTAGCCTACAGCTGAAGCTGATGGGAAAAAAATCAAAATCCCCAAATTTTTACCTGATGATGGCACTAGAGGAAAAGTCAGGGGATCACCAAAGTCAGTATGGTACATCCACTGGGGAACGTGAATGTCTGTACAAAATTTCATGGAAATCCGTCATATAGTTGTTGTGATTTTTGAACCGACTGACAAACATTGCTATACCTGGAGCCATGCCACTAGCAAAGTGATGTTTGTTTCAGACACATTCAAGGCTAACTCGTTGTATCCATTCTGATTTTAAAGATGTTACAATTTAAAGATGTAGTGAACTGTTCACAAGTACTGTGTAGGTACACTTCAACTCTGTGTTCACAACATTTCTAACATCTTTTAATTTATTTCCTCTTCGATTAAAGCCAACTGTGATGCTCCATCTGTTGCAGTGGGTCCATACTGGTTCACGCTGCTGTAATGTAATGTAGAGTATAACACAAAGTGAAATAATGCTAGTATGGATTTCATAGATGTTTGTACACACACACACATTGACAGTAGCTATTATAGCTAGGAAGCCTCTTTTTCAGGTCCAGTGAATATTAGAATTAGTATCATTAGTGGACCGAAGACAATGTAAGAAAATCAATATCTTCAGTAGCGATAGGAGAAAATCAATCACCTTTTAATAGAAGGTCATTTGTCTTTAGAGGTGAAGTGCTGGCAGATGGTAGCCAATCACAGTCAATGGGATACTACATGTAGTGATCTAAGTTACTGTGTTATGGAGACCCTCTTTAATACTAATCATTGGTGAGAGCATGTGATGGTTAGTCATGCTACATTTACTCTGGAGCTAAAGCTAATGTGGTGTTGTTGTAGGGCTGCACGATTATGGCCAAAATGATAATCATGATTATTTTTTATCAATATTGAGGTCACGATTATTTATCATGATTATTCAGTGCTTTTTTGTGATAAAATATTTTTATTGCACTTAAAAATTTAAATAGACGGAGAATTGCTTTCACTTCCATGTTGTGCTATATTCCTGCTAATATATAAATATTTGCATTAAAATAAACTCGTCCTTATTCACAGTGCGTCTCCTAGAAGCAAAATAAAATTGTACCAAAACGTTTTACCCAAAATTAAATGGTACATTCCTGCTAATTAACAAATCGTTGCATCAAAATTAGACTTAAAATAAGGTTCTTCTTCACCTGAATTCAGTGTATTTTCGTTTTGCCCGTAAAATTTTAAGAGTATATTACTCTTATACTTGAGAGTTTACTGCTTGTTCCTTTTTTTATTATTATTCTACAATATGTAAAACGTCTTTGAGAACTTTGAAAAGCGATATGTAAAACTGATGTATTATCATTATTATTATTATTATTATTATTATTAGAATAACCCACTGCAGGCTTGTTGGCCAACTGTGTATAATAGATTTAAGATTTAGAGATAAATATCTGACAAAGGACAGGATAGGATTCAAATCTAATGCTAACACGCTAAACTAACATGGTAAACATTATACCATTGTCATTGTGAGCATGTTAGCACGCTAACATTAGCATTTAGCTCAAATCACTGATGTGCCTAAGTACAGCCTCATAGAGCTGCTAGCATTGCCGTAGACTCTTTGCCTTGTTAAAGATAACATAGACCGGAAGACCAATTTCATGCTTAAAACAGGAGTTTAAAACCACCAGATGACACTGATACATAGGCTTCTTTTCACACACAATCACGTTCACGTACCTATATGATCAAGTAAATATGTAGAGACTCATAAATGTGCAGCAACAACATGTGTGGCAGAAAACACATGGGAAAACTAAACTAAAATATCCTGGTTTCTCTATTTGAAAAATGTTGACTCTCAGCCAAGTTTTGTTTCGGGAAAACAAGCTGTTCAGTGTGAAGAAATTACCATAAATCAAAACCCGCTATGCCTGGGAATGGCTGCACCAGTCTCTGGTGTCTCACTGTTCTCCTTTTCTTTTATGCAATCTAATTGATTAAAGCCACACTGGCACTTCAAGAAAACATGCACACGCTTAATTAAATTGAAAGTTCTCTTTAATCAATTTGTGCACACATGGTGGCAGCGACTGTTTTGTAACTCATGTACATACTGTACATTTTCTATTTTATATGCTTTGTCATTTTGTGCTCACAAGCCAAACAATACAGGCACATTGTTTTGTTTTTGGTTATGGTGCTTATTGTGGAAGCTTGTTGTGTTACTGTAGAGTTTTTGTCATTAACTTACATGGTTTTAAAGGTTTTGTATCACCATGCAAATTATTACAGATCACTGATTGGCCCATTAAAATGGCAGAGCAGCTGTATCATCAACGGGAGCAACGTCTCATTACGTTTATTACGGCGATAAAATAGCATACTGTTAAACTCTCATGCAGTCAGTTTAATATATTGTATCCAAGAGGGCTTTCAGGTCAATATTAACAACCTTAATTCGTTTTTTTTACCAAAACATTGAACTGCATGATACAGAACAATTTTAAATGATTTTATTTAGTAAAACAAAATAATCACATTGACACATGTGCACATATACTACATTCAAACATACATACGTACAAACACGTACACACATTGTGTCGCAAGGTTAAAGACATTGCCCTGACATCAGCTTCCCTGTTCATGTAGGAGACCCCACAAGCAATTAAAATCTCTCTCTCTCTCACACACACACACACACACACACACACATAGAGATTTTGACCTCTGCACAGTCGCCACAGGGTAAAACAAGAGAGAGAGAGAGAGAGAGAGAGAGAGAGAGAGAGAGAGCATTGTAAACAATAATCAGTTGCAGTTTTTTTATACTGGAGGCAAATCATCTTAATGAACGTTTTACAAAACCCTAATTAACCGTTTACTTAGTAATGAAAGCACAGGGGCCAAAAACAACTTTTATTAAACTTTTACAAATTATTTTAATATTACTGTTAAAGTGGATATAGACAAGTTTTCAAGCATTTATTGTTGGTGCGACTGTCGCAAAGACAACCGGATCGCCTCCTCGTCAAGGTGGCTCTTTTTCTTTTGCTGGGTAGAGTTTACACAGTTTTTTTTACCCAAACTTTATTAACAACACATTAATATTATAACGTAAATTACTCTGGATGTAGGTCCTAGCTATACCGATAGCTACCAGAGAAAACAAAAGCGCTATCCTCTTCCTGTTTTGGTTGCACAATGGTTGACGTCTTCCTTTTTGCCATAAATCAAGCCTTCATTTTCCCAGGAGATCATACCCGGTGGCAGACAGAATCGCAAGGTGAAAGCGACGCTTACAGTATAGGGAATCAATCTAAAGATGGTGTCATTATTCTATAGCCATTACATTGTGTTAAAGGAACAGTGTGTAGGATCTGGCGGTTTCTAGCGGTGAGGTTGAGACTGCAACCAACGGAAGCCTCTCCTGTGTGCCAAGCGTGTAGGATTGCTACGGTGGCCAACGCAAAAACGCAAATAGCCATATCTAGAGCCATTTCTTGTAAGAGTAGAGTGCGTAGAGTGTGTGTGTACGAGGGAAGTGAGTGGTGAAGCAAGAGAGAGAGAGAGCGGCGGCGATGGGAGTGAGTAAAGGGCAGTAAAGGGTCACTCTGACTTTGTCTCTCACGCTGATTTTACTCATAAAGATCAGTTTATCCTCAACATTACTACTCAGCCAGTGAAGGAGCTTTGTCAAGTGTGAGAAAATAACCCTGATGATGTCACGGTGATGTCATCAGGGTTGTCTCATCTTAAACTAAGAGAATACAAATGTTTTATAGAGATATACATGTAACAAACCTGGGCCATAGAGTTGGCCAAGGAGGATCTATTGCTATTGAGTTGAATTTTGGGAAGTAAAGCTGCCGGATATTTTGTTTTCAGGATATTTTGTGGCATCAGTTTTGACCATTATATTTTGTGTCATTACACTAACACTAAAATAAGATGGTGAACATGGTAAACATTATACCCGCTAAACATCAACATGTCATATCAAGTCAAGTCAATTTTATTTGTATAGCCCAAAACATGTTGGCATTGTTATTGTGAGCATGTTAGCACGCAGACATTAGCAATTATCTCAAAACACAGCCGCTGGGCTGTGGACTGTGTGAGCTTTTCTTTGGTTAAACACATTTTTCAGCTGAAACAAAGAGGGAAGCGGACTAAAAATGACATAAATATTAAATGTATTACTTGTGAAGGGTTCAATGAAGGAAAAAGGCATCTCAACACATGACTTTTTTTAAACTAGTTTTTATTTAGGAAGTGAAACAAAATGCCCAGTGTTGTCTTTGTGCTTTACATTGTTTCAAACCGCCACTGGAGGTCCAAAAAAAACCTCAGAGGAAGAACTCAAAACAAAGCAGGAAGCTCCAGAAAAATTCATCACCATCATAACCATCATCACCACCACCATCATCATCATCATCATCATCATCGTCACTGTCACTCAATACTGATCTGTAGAAATAATCGGACTCCAAAGTCACATCAGTGCTTATTTACAAGGCCTCTTGCCGCAAAATAGTCGAGTTTTCATTCACTCTTAAAAAAGGTGTGGTGAAGATGCTCTCACACAAATATGCTGGAAAAAGACACAACGTGTAATAAAGGTGTCCATTTATACCGTGTGTCATTTAAAAGCATATTTCCATGTGTTATTTATTAAGGACAACACAGTCTGTGTTATTTCAGCATCTTTGTTGTTGTTTTTACCTTTGATTCATCATCGTAGAAAAAGGAGAAAGAGGTTGTTATTTCTACATACAAGGCATTGTCTACCTGAATCTAAACTCTTTCATTGTGCTACTATCTTTGAACAAAAAAAGAAAGGTTGTAAGATATACTTCGTAACAGGAAGTGCTTTTATATAAGAATAGGTAAACTAGCTTGTGGCTATAGTAGGCTACAGTAGTTCAT
Source organism: Hozukius guyotensis (assembly GCA_916700995.1). Classification (NCBI taxonomy): domain Eukaryota; kingdom Metazoa; phylum Chordata; class Actinopteri; order Perciformes; family Sebastidae; genus Hozukius; species Hozukius guyotensis. The sequence continues at coordinate 11,854 of CAKALU010001058.1, forward strand.
AGTAGAATCTAAGTGTTTGTCGGTGCGCTCCGGTGCTGAAATATTGACCAGACGTCTTCTCTTCTTTCTCAACAATCCTTATAATTGCATTGGGGATCGCCACAACAACCTCTCAGAGATGATGGAAAGAAAAACAAGCTATGGCTCTCGAGTCCTCACATGGAGTTTGTGAATTAATATCTTATGTAGAGCCAGGGAGCAAAACTGATCTTTTGATGGGATTCAAAATGAGAAGAGAGCTCACTGATTTTGACCAAATCATAAGAGGAAATGTCTTCTTTGTCACTGATTAAAACCTCAATCAGGGACCTGCTCAAGGAGGGTTAAAAAAAGAGCTGCACATTCAGCACCACAGCTGTTGTAAAGTTGTGTTTCCAACTGTTCAACAATTCAAACCAGGAACACACAAAGTACCAAGACTTCTCTTCTTCTTCTGGGATTTACATGTTTCAGCACCAGAGGCCTACGGTTCTACTTTCTACAATATTTTAGAGTAATAATACGAGGCAGGCAGTGCATAAACCATGTACAAAAAGACCCGTCCCGACCCAACCCAGAGCCCTCTACCTAAAGGAGTTGTGCCATCTGTGTGAATCCCTGGAAGCACCAACAGCTCCTAATGCTCATACAGACGTAATTGTCAACAAGCTAATGATGCCAAGATAGAATTATAACTAGGAGGCAATTGTTTTAGAGAATAATACATACTAAATCAGCAGAGATTGGAAAACTGACTCTAATTTGATCTGTTCAAACACTTTACAGTCACAGAAGTCCCTGGAGAAAGCCTCAAAGAATCACACTGGTGTCACAATCCCTCTAAATACAGAGCTCTTAACCCAACCCTCCATATTTAACACTAACTTGGTTTGCTAAACTCCCTGAAATTTCATTTCTCATAACTACATAGAATAGTGGTACTTGAAAAAAATCAAGATGTTACAAGCAGTTATGACTCGCGTCTCTTCAAAAATATCATGCATTATTGCTCTATCGGATATGAATGAAATATTGCCCAAGACAAGAAATTTGCTTAATTTGCCTGTTATCTAAGAGGTTTGGCAAAATATCCCAAAGGTTCATAAAATTGGCATAGATTCCATTATTAGGCTATTGTTATTTTTTTTGCATGCAGTAGTTTTTCATAATTAAAGTGGCGGACAAAAGTAAAAAGGTATTCGGTAATTAGAAAGTGTCAAATGCTTTGGCATATTTGTAACAAAGGCAAAATATAACAAAGTAAAGTGCAAAATCAATACATCTAGAAAAACATAAGAATAAATAAATAAATTAGGCAATAAATAGACTCATAAAAAAAAGCTGAATACTGTGTGGCCCACTGGCAACAAAAACACCATTTCACAACACTTGAGAAAGGTTTGACCTTTTGAGGAAAATCAGGACATTTTGAATGTCCGTATCCTCGTCTGACGTTGACAAGTAAAAATAAATAACAGATTAAGATTTATAACAAATTTAGGTTGTATAGGAAAACACTGTTTGTTAAGGACTACCCTGGTGGATCAGTGGGAGTTTTCAGCCATGAAAGTCCAGTTTGTCTCTCACTTTCCACGGTTTACTGTCAAGTAAAGCACAAAATGCCAAAAATAACTTTAAAAAAATAAAACAGCTTGTACGTCTGTGCCCATTTAAGACATTGGTTTAAAGAAAAAAAGATTATTTCCCCACTAGAAAGTTGTACTTTGCAATACCGACCATGTTATGGAAGGTTTGTGCATTACTATTTCCCTCATAGTTCGGTGTGGATGTGTCAGTAGCCAGCACAGTATACAGCAGGCAAAGCATGTCACTAGTGTAAAGGAAAAACTTTACAAGTATTTTGTTTACTTGCAGAGAACAAATGCTGTGTGCTTTCTTTGTTTTGATGCTTTATCTCCTTATAAGTTCAGTCCAAGGTCAGCTTCACCAAAAGCATGACACCAGAAGTATCCTTAGATTGTTTGTTTTTTAAAAAAAGCATTAAATATGAAAGTTCATTGAATCTCTTTGCAAGAAAACTGAAGCTGTGATTCATGCTTTAAACTCCTGTGATATTCCTGTCACAGAAAGACAGAAGAGATGGGGGAGGGAGGGATTGTGCTTTAGTGTCATTTCGTCATGAAAAAAAAAACAGAGGGACGAGGATAGATATGGACATAAATAGATCTAGGTATCTTCAGAAAATGATGAGCTAGATGTGCTGTGCTTTATTTATCTTCACAGATACTCAAAACAGCCTCAGAAGTATCTTATCGAAGCAGGTGGCGATCTAAATCAAGCGTCGGAAACTTTTCACTCCACTTCCAGATGAGGAAAGAGGAGACAAAGGAGGGATTGGAGGGTCTTGATAAAAGTGGACTCGTCCTCAATCTATTTTTGTTGTTTGCCTCGTGATCCTTGCGGAGAAAATACTCCTTTCTAGCAGTGTAGTGCTCGAGCGTTCTGGTCTTCTTGTTGGGGAAAGCAGGAAAAGTAGGGAGTGAAGCCAGTAGAATCTGATTTAAATTAACAAAAAAGTTCTGAATCCATCATTCCCCCACAGAGCTAATAGGGGAGAAAGCCCCCTTGAAACACGCTGACTCGTAGTGCTTGTTCAGGTAACTCTTGAGCGCAAACGTCTTGTCACACCGTTTACACTTGTAGTGCTTGAAGGCCGAGTGCGTCTGCATGTGAGCGCGCAGGTTCGACCGGTCGGCAAACGCCTTGCCACAGTGCGCGCACCCGAACGGCTTCTCGCCCGTGTGCGAGCGCATGTGGCCCTGCAGCAGCCACGGCCGGCTGAACGCCTTGCTGCACACGTCGCACTTGTGCTTGAGGTCGTGGGTCAGCAGGTGCATGGCCATCGCGGGCATGGAGACGTAGACTTTGCCGCACGTGGGGCACTTCTTGGCCATCTTGCTGTCTATGCTCCTGTGCGTCTGCTTGTGCCGGCTCAGGTTGGAGGACGTGGCGTAGGTTTTGCCGCACTCGCTGCAGGTGTGCCTCTGAATGGTGCCTTTGGGGTTCTCCGAGGATTTCCTCCGCGATCGTCCGTCCATGATAAAGAACGCGTCCACTGTGTATCCCTCGCTCACGGCGGCATCCCCATTGATGTAGCCGCCAGCTGATGATGAAACCTCAGACCGCGGGCTGTCCGGCTGGTCCGAATCGCCATGGATATCACCGTGGATGCCAGAATAGGTATCGTCGATGCGGCTATAGATGATTGACGGGGGGCTAGGGGAGGGTACTTTAGAGATGACAGATGAGTCACTTCCCACCACATCGTCATAAGGAGACGGACTGAGATAATCGCTGACATAGCCTGAAGAGAAAGAGGAGGAGGTTAATCATTTGACCACAACATGATGATTGATTGGAAATTAGAAACTGATTGGTTTGAAAATCTTTACAGAGAGGCTACATGAGTGCTACAAATGTGATACAGAAATCAGAAAGGGAAAAGGCCTTAGCAAGAATCGTTCTTTACTTCCTTTGATGTTTTAGTGTTAACAAGCCTCTCTATAACAAAAAACTCAAGCTGCTCTAGAGCTGCTCTTTTGTATGGAGCCCCACGGAGTCCTGAAATCACTTAAACTGCACAAGACAGTACTTATTGCCTCTGTATAACCAGGTCGCACCCGATTCAACTTTTATCAGGCTATTAAATAGGTATTATCGGTCGCTATAAGCACCATAGATGTGGGTCAGTAGGGGCCAACTACGTTGTAAAAGTGAAAGCGAAACTTAAAAGCAACACGTTCTAACATGTTGTAAAACTGAATGAAACGTCACGTTTTGAGCACAAACAAAAAGGTTTCTTTAGGTTTAGGCAACAAAATTACAACGTCTTTAGGTTTAGGCAATAAAAACAGGTTTAGGCAATAAAACTACAACTTCTTTCGGTTCAGGCAACAAAAACAGGTTTAGGCAATAAAACTACAACTTCTTTAGGTTTTGGGAGAGAGCCACAGGAGTGATGGGCAGGCAAACACATCCTGTAAGTCGGACTGTTAGCTAAACAGCTGCAGTGAGTTGTATGAAAGAAACTGGTTTGAACATCTTTACAGGGAGGCTACATGAGTGCTACAAGCTTGTGAGTGAGTAACTTTCATCCAGAGTACCCCGACGTATCCACTGCTACCAATACAATTAAAAAGATTTCACATAATTGTAAAAACACAGGCCACAAATCAAACTCATTCACTGAAGTTCATTCATTATTCAGAGAACTGCTTCGCATGTCGTCTCCTGATAATATTACTGATTACCGTCTCTGGTTTCTAAATATCAATTGGACCCCCCAGGATCACATTAAAAACATGTGCATTATGCTTTAAGATGAACTTTTGTTCTCCCATTAACACTTGCGCCCATAGGGGACAAAAGCGAACACAGGAGACACAAGAAGATACACCCACACACTCTGAGAGGTTTTGTCTAAAACACAACCCTTTTTTGTAGGCGGTATAAAGCAAAGAAGAAGATGGGAAGAAGCGGGAGAAGTTGAGGTATTTATAGTGGTAGTAAAGTGCTTTTATGTCTTTGCCAGCAAGGAGGAGACACTTTCCTCTCAGTGGGAAATCTTTATTTTATTTTTCATAGAAGGGTTCAGTGAGCATACTGTCTCCTCAACAGCTGCACCTTTCCTGACAGGCCTACAGCTGCACACAGTCACACCTCTGAGCTGTCAAAACGTCAACTGCTGTGCACAGATCGTCTCTATTACAGCAGCAGAGTCTAGTGCTTTGCTCAAGGGCACCCTGACACTGATAACTGTGTGTTGCCCATAACCTTTCAGTCTCCTTGAGTATTTCACTCCTAAGCAAAAAAATTCTGATCAATTATTTGTTGTTATTGTGATGTCAGCTGCTTCATTATTTCTATTATTGGTTTCTACACTCAACAGGCTGAACTCCGACAGACACAAGTAGAGACTGGTAGCTAATTCCCCCACAGCCACGACTCCTGTGGATCTATGCCGATCAATAGCTCTCCATTTCAATTAGCACTCTGTGAGCATTTAGACACAGGCAGCAGAGGAGATACTATTGCTGGTAATATAATTTCATGATGCAGTTCTGAGAAAAGCTCAGAAGTCGGTCGATAATATGATGAGAACAAGAGACACAGATAGATAGAGGGAGGAGAGAGGAAGGAGCGAAAAGAAGCACAGTGAGATGAGAGATGGCAAAGAAAGAAATGGGGCAGGGGGAAGAGTTGTGGCAGAGTGAAAGTGGTGTTACGTCTGATATGGTGGTTGTGGTGGTTTGGCAATGCTGTTTAAAGCTCTCGTGCCAATTTAACATTTTGAATTAAATTAAGATGGCGTAATAGAGGAGGACTGAGAATAGAGGGGGTGGGGGGCAAGAGAGAGGGAGTCGGAAAGAGGTGGAGAGAGGAAAAATCATGAATCATGAATATTCAATCATTGCACTCTGGAACAAAGTGTTTGTGTGCCGGCATGTGTGTGTGTGTCTGTGTTTTATAGAGCATGAGTAACTTTGAAATATGACCAAGTGTTCATTTTTAACCCTTATTAAGTTAGTTGAAGAGCAGCTCTAGTCTCGGACATGTTGCACAGTCTCATATTCTCTCAAATTGGCAGCTTCCCAGTAGAACAGCAGACTTGTACTGGTGGATACTGGACAGCTCCAGGGGAGGGGTCACTGCATTTATACAAAAATATTATCAGCAAAATGTACTTAAAGTAAGTAAGAGTGTTATATTATTTATAATAAAAAGGTAAAGTGTCCATTCAGTAAATTATGGCAATGTGCCCAATACATTTACTGTAGATATTTCTTGCGCACGAGTAACCATTGTGACCAGATGGTGGTGTTGGAGTATACATGAATCCGGGGAAGTACCGAAAGTAAACAAGTTTAAACACAAGCTGTCCTAAGAAGTCTACAATTCTCTACTTGTACCTTTACTTTTTATGGAACTTTACTTTTGACATTGATGTCAAGGAGTTCGGGAAGAACCTGAGTAGTTCTCAGCTGCTTAGCTAACGTTAGCTAGCGTTTTTAGGTTGTATCGGGCTCAGTTTTAAAGCAAGAGTGAAGATACTGGCATCATATGAATCCATTGGTACCGACCATGTCACACTAGCTTGTCACGAAGGAGGATAAATAACGCTCCAAACTTTCGCTACATTTTGGCGAGGAGAAATTGGCATGGCCATTTTCAAAGGGGTCCTTTGACCTCTGACCTGACATGCCCACCTTATGATAATCACATGCAGTTTGGGGCAAGTCATAGTCAAGTCAGCACACTGACACACTGACAGCTGTTGTTGCCTGTTGGGCTTGAGTTTGCCATGTTATGATTTGAGCATATTTTTGAAACTGAATTGCATTATAGGCAACAGCTTGGGTCCATGTTTACTTCCTGTCAGCTTATGTCATTCACATACAGTGCAACAGGAAATAAACTGGGACACATTTGGAATGTTTACAACTGTGATGGTCTATAGCTAAGGATCACTAAAAGCATTGGATTCATCCTCGTAGGAACCAATACGATCTATTGCTAATTTAATTGACATCTGCCCAATAGTTGCCACAACATAATGCTTAAGACTGGTGTGTCCTGGTGAAAATGTCTTGTACAGTGAGAAAAAATAACTTCCAATCCAATCCCTTGTTATTCCCCTCCAGTATTCAGTGTGTATCTTGTCACCTCTTCTGTATTTGTTTACTCTGCTGTGAAGGTACCAGACTGAGCTGTCCCTCTGTGACTGACAGGTAGCAAATAAAAACAAACTCCATCCCTGGTTTTAGGATGCAAGATTTGAAGATATAAACACATTGTGTAGAAGCTTTTTCTATGATCCCTGCCAATTAAACATGACCGTTCCCCAGTATCCTCTTTTTTAAAAACTGTTCTGCTAGCCGTAATTGCTTGTGAACGTCTCCACACTGTCTCTGTTTGTTTGTCTTAGTCTCCCTCCAACTGTCTCTGTCTCTGTCTCGCTGTGTCAACTCTGTATTCATTTCAAAGCACTTTAGCAGCATTAGAGCTGATAGCCGTTCTAAATGCTTATTAAAGATTAAAATACTCTGCCAAACCGAAGACGTCCCTCTTTTTATGTGTCTTTGAAATAGAGAGAATTAGAAAGAGAGAGAGAGAAAAAAGATGGAGAGAGGCAACGAGACATGGAAAGAGAAAGAGAGAGAGAGAAAAAGCTTCAAGCTACAATTTAATTTTTGATCCAAACCAGCAGTAACTGACACACACTTGTGTGCTTTGGACACTTGTAGGTCACTGACTGCTTCCTCTGTGTGTGTGTGTGAGTGAGTGTGTGTCTGTGTGTGTGTGTAATGCTGTGCACTCAGCTGTGCAAGCTGCCTGGGAAATGTGCCGAGTTGACAGAAACACAGCAGTGCGTGTACGTTCTTGTGTGTGTGTGTGTGTGTGTGTGTGTGTGTGTGTGTGTGTGTGTGTGTGTGTGTGCAACAAGCTGCAGTTGCTTCAGTCAAACTCTTGTTATATTTATAACAGGGGATAGCAGCCTCACGCTTTACATGCTTGTCGCACTGCTGCTGCTGCTGCTGCTGCTGCTGCTGCTGCTGCTGCATGTTTCTCTGTTCAGTCTGTCAGCAGTGCACCTGGGATCTCTTCATCTAACATTTGACCTTGGTACAATGTGAAAACCACCAGGTTGCACTAACAGTGTTGCACACTGCACCCTGTTTGTGCTCTAGTTCTATTAAAGCTGAATTAATGCAGATTTTTTTACCCCACTAGGGGGCAGAAACAAGCTGACAGACACACAACCCGGGCATATTATTAAGGTATAAAGCTGATATGGCCCAATGTGTGACCTCTTATTGCCTATTTGCACATTTAGCAGGCACAGGGGCAACACAGTCATCCCACTGGAGTTGTGTTTATTAGCCACCAAATTACAGGTCCAATATTCACTCTCCTTTTTGCTCTGTTTTGGTCTCCATTAAGTCCTGAAAAAAAATATCTGGCACTTTAGTTACTAGAAGGCCACGTTTCTTCATCGTCGTCTGATATTTGGTGCCGTTTATAAGAGCTAATTTGCTGAAAACAGCTGCCTGCTGCTGAAAACAGGGTTGATGAGAGCAGTGACCCATTACAGTAAAGGTGCCAGTAAAAAGCAAAACTAGAAGCTAAAAGAGGTTAAAAGGCTTCATAAGGCTGCACAGATGCACAGTCTTTCTCTGTGGATTTGTGACTGCAAGCAACTCCTTTTATATTGCATATAGTCATTTAATTTACGTGTTAATTTTTAAATATGAATGCAGCTTTAACATAAAAAAGGCAGTGCACAAAGCAAATATAAGCCTGTCAGCTTCTGTTCAACAATGCTACAGTAGGCAAATATTTTATCAATACGTGAAGATTTCCCCTGAACTTTGGACCCAATATTTCCCATCCTCACATTGAGTCTGTATTGTATTTTGTGTATCCAGGATTATGCAGCTCGTGGGAACCATTTAGCATCAATGTAGCTTCGCAATATTGTAGAAATCTTGTAGAGAGACTCCACAGCTGCTGGAAACAACCTGATTTGAATAGATGGGCAACAGAACGACAGAGAATCCCTGCTGCATGTGTGCTGCTGACATAATGTATCATCGTAACATCTCAGCTCTCTGGCTCCCTGTTGCTTATCAGCTGTTCTTTATCTTTTCTAAGGGGGAAAATTTTTTTGTTTTGTCCAACTTGTTAATGTCAGCAACTATGCTGAGTTGAATATGTGTCCGCTGTTCTGTATATCTAAGCTAAAGAGATGGAAACCCAGGAGTGCTTTTTTCTATTCATGTGGCATTAAAATTCATTTCAGGATCATAATAAGAGTGCAGGAAAGCCAAAATGTGAAATGTTACAGTTAAATTCATGCTGTGTGCATTGCATGTCCATGCTGAGTTCATCCAGAGAGCCTTCCCTTGCTCGAAAAGTAGCATTTTAAAACATGTTTTATGTCATTTTCATACATCATTTTAGGTGCTAAATGTCATTTCTTATTTTAAAAAAAATCACATTCAAGGGAGTGTATATGTCAGCTTTCTATGTGATGTGGGAAATGTCACATTTTCACATAAATATTGGGTTTTGTTGAACCACTGAGTCATCAAGAATCCACCCTGAGCTCTGCCCTGACCTTTGACCTGTGCTGTGGAAAAGGGTCAATGTGTTTTTTATTACATTATATTACTTAATAAACAATGTGTTTCTCTTTTACAGCTCTGAGCATGTTCTCAGTAGAAGTAGTAGAAGATTGTCTCACTCCCTGCTGCCATCTCTCTGACCTGCTTCTCCACATAATACTGTTTCATGGAGAAAATCTTTGCCATTTTGGTACATTTTTGGGCTTGTGACCGGCGTTTGACCCTGTAATTCCTTTTTTCCTCCTCCTTCATGACTAATGCTTTGAATCTTGGGATATAGAAACACCATGGGTAATGTAAGGCACATATTGTGTGTATATTATGTGTGTGGGTGGGTGGAAAGGGTGACTAACCTTTGTCATGATGATGGAACCGCAGACTGAGTGCTTCTCTCCGGCTGTGACCATAATCCAGCTCTGAACCCGAGAAATCGTCCAATTTGACTTTCTTCACCAAGAAAGAGCGAGGCATGATGGGACAGTATAGTTGCTCCTATATACCTAGACAATAAAACACACTCTTCTTCTCTTCTCCCACTTCAAACTCAAAACCTATAGCTGGAACTCTCAATTGTTTTAATTATAATGTAGGTTTCAGCTGCTAAATGTGCTCCCTCCAATCAAACAGCCTCCAAAGAGGAGAGTAGTCATGGCTTTTTGAGAGATTAACAAGTGCTCATCACGTGTTTTTTAGCATATCTAACATTTACTTTTACTCAGGTTTGTTAAATACAGATTGTTTTAGTCCTGGGGAGTTTGTTTTCCTCCAATAATGTGCCACTGGAAGACCTGTAGAGCTCTGAGAGGTCAAAAATAATAATAAATAAACCACTTCCTGTCCTTGTCCGTTATTCCGTTGTTTTCAAAATTCAAAATTCAAAAAAAGAACCGTTTATTTTCTGTTAGTTGCTCCTAACGGTTGTTCTTCAGCACGCGCAGACAGCTCCACCAGACCAGTTGGTCTTGTGTTGGTTTCAGCACCGGACAGCTCCAACCGCCGCTGTCCGTTCAGCACCGGAGAGAAAAGAGAGAAGAAGAAGAAGAAGAAGTTTCCGCCGACACACTCCGGATGGAAATTCCCACGCAGGTAACTCAACGCAACTCAAATGTCGAGAATAACCCGTTAGATGAACCGGTGCTTTCAAAAAGAAGAAGTGGTGACGAGTTGTAACGGTCGGAGGTGTTCAAAAAAGACAACCATTGAGTCCAGAAAACGTCACAAACTGAGCCAAAATGTCGTCACAGTTCCTCACAAATATTGCTCGAAAAACGGTTTACAGTTGGAAGACCAGAACAGCTCAGTCTCTCCGTCGTCCTAACTCTCTCCTTCACTCTCTTCTCCTCCTCTCCTCCTCTCTGTCTCTCTCTCTGTCTCTCTCTCTTCTCCTCTCCTCTCGGAGCTGCGGCTCTTTCTGATGCACGAGATCAGCTGTTGCCGCTTTATAGGCGAGAGAGAGAGAGAGAGAGAGAGAGAGAGAGAGAGAGAGAGAGAGATGGTGGAAGTGCTTAATTTTATTCATCAGAAGAAGAAGAAGAAAAAAAGAGCATCTTCTCTTGTGGGACCAGCAGGGAGGGATATTTAATGAGTTGGTTTAAAGGGCACGCTCACACTGATTTTTTATGGCAATGAAATTAAACCTGCAGTAGGCAGAAAGTTTTTATTTAATAATAATAAGCAATATTGGGAAAAAAATTCCATAATAATGGAATTTCAGCATATTGTAATTTAAGTGAGATAACTAGTCTTCTGCACCTCCTCATGGCTCTGTTTTCAGGCTTTAAAGATCCCATATTGTAAAAAGTGAGATTTTCATGTCTTTTATATTATAAAGTAGGTTTAAGTGCTATAAAAATACTGTTAAAGTATCAAAATGCTCAATATACGGAGAAATACACACAGCCCATATTCAGAAATTGTGCGTTTGAAACAAGCCGTTTCAAACTGAGGTATTTGAAGAGTTGGGAGTAAGAATGTGTTAAAGGTCCCATATTGTAAAAAGTGAGATTTTCATGTCTTTTATATTATAAAGCAGGTTTAAGTCCTATATAAATACTGTGAAAGTATCAAAACGCTCAATCCACAGATAAATACGCACAGCCCGTATTCAGAAATTGTGCATTTGAAACAAGCCGTTAGGATTTCTGTCACAAATATACAGTATTTAGACCATTACGTGGTTTTAAACATAAACATTCTAAATGTGTCCCAGTTTATTTCCTGTTGCAGTGTATGTGAATGACATCAGCTGACGGGAAGTAAACATGGACCCAAGCTGTTGCCTAGCAACGCAATTCCGTTGCAATTCCGTTGAAATGCACTAAAACGGAGCGTTTCAGACATGGCATGAATACAGGTATATTCAGGCAGACAGTACAAGGAAAAGTGGGTGGGAGTGGGTCACACAAACACAGGACTTTCACCCAGGAGGCTGCCGTTTGTGTCCCGTTTGAAAACAAAAGTTAACGTTGACTTATTTTAATTTACGTCCTTAACTTAAATAACGTAACAAACTAACTTATTTTAAGGCCAAACTATGACGTTTTACTAAACCTAACCAAGGAGTTTTGTTGCCTAAATATAACCAGGTAATTTTGTTGTTAACCACGTGTTTAAAACTGAGTCCGTAATCAGGGAAAAAATACATTTCCCTCGAATCAAAATTGAGAATGCAGTTGAACTGATGTTCTTACGCCATGCACATAAGCAAGTCACGCTTGTGTTGCTGGACATTCATAGCACGAAAAATAAATAAGATAAGATAATAAATAAAATAAGATATTATATGAACCGTTGTATGAGGATACCTTGCACTGTAACCATGATTTCTCTGATATATCCACATCATATTTACAATATGATGTAAATGCAAAGGTAACTGTTGGTCTACAGAACAAAAAAAATCACCCTCCCGCCTACTGATTCTAGCCTTTCTCAGTGACTGAGAACCATCAAATCAGCCTGAAAACCAACTTCTTGTGGCACTGAACACAGGTCAATGCTTTTACACTGCAGTCGACCAATTGAGTTCCCTTTATGCAAATCAGCGCTCCCCCTGGGCCAATCAGATCTTCTGCGCTAAAAATCCAGACTCAGCATTAGCCAATGAGTTTAGTTAATGTAACTGAGGCGAAGGTGTTTTTACTGAATGGTGTTTCACAGAAAAAGAGAGAGAGAGAAGGATGACACTGTCGGAGCTTCATGTAGTACTTTGTGTTACACAATATTCATTTGTGTGTCAGAGGAAAGAGACATGGTGCAGAGTGATGATGCACTCTTTTGGTGTTTACACAGTCAAACAAACAGACTTGTCCCTCCAGCCAGTAGACAGCGACGCACACACACACTCATGCAAAGCCCTACCCCCATTCATACACATCCAGGCGGGCAGGATGATGGTGTGTGATGTAATGCAGTGACGTGTGCGTTTATGTAAGTTCTTTTCTGTGAGGTCCTTGGAGTTAACCTATTTTTATACTTCATTGATAAATGTTTGAGCGAGACAGATGGAGTATGTCTGTGTGTGTGTGTGTGTGTGAATGTGTGTGTGTCTTTTTTAAAACTCATGTGTAGTTAAGTGCATTGTAGAGTATTGCTTTTTAACTTCTCTGTCTGTCTGTCTCTTTGGTTGTCACTTACCGTTGCTGCTTTATTTATGTGTTGATGCATGGTATTGAAGGGGTTTTGTTGTTTACTCTCAGATGGACTATATAATAATAGATACAGTGCACTAACAGTATGTGTTTGAGCAAGTGGTTTGGGGCTCTAAAAAGGCTCCAAAATTCAAGGGATTTTCCTAAATGGGATCAATACATCACATTTATATTGGACTTTTGATTTTTAGTTAAACCTGCCCTATTTTAAACCCTGTTTTTTTCCCTGTGTAACATGAAAGGGATTGTTTGTAGTACCGATCCCACTGAGAATCAACATCCAACTCTGCACCCCAATGCAGCTTTCAACCCCTCTTAATTGTTTTTAGCTCATGGTATTGGTTGTCCGGCCCACACATATATACTGTATAGTCGAGTCTCGCTGCTTTCATCAACTCTCGCCTATTGTACGCTACATGCACAGCACAAAAAGGTGAGACTGTCCTCTCAAAAAGAATGAGATCATCAGTCGTTTCAGCCCCAAAATGACATATGTTTACGTTGAAGTGACAAAGCCCTCTAGCGACTGTAGTAATTATGACGAGAGCGCAGGAAGAAGTCAGGTGACGTCATCACAAAGTCTGCATAGGGAGGAGGTCGGGGTGGATGGATGGGTCAACAAAACATTGGACTTTGACACGGCAGACAGACGGTTCTTTCACTTTTCTAACCGACAGTGATCGTTTTTTAAAGCATGACCACAATTGTTCTATAACCTTAACCACGTATTTATTGTAAACAACGAAGCTCCCCTAACCTTAACAAAAGTAACCTAGTCATTTTAACCCAAACCCGATGCTTTGCTAACATTAACAAGGTCATTCTAACCGAAAACATGACTAGCTGGTGAACATAGTGGAGCATTTAGTAAGAAAAGAGCTAAAAGGAAGTAGACTTTCATCAGGTTGGCAAAGGCAGACTGTTCGTAGCTACACCTACGAAAAGTAATGCACTGTAAATCTTATATATCCCACAAAATCAATTTGTATGTAATCCACATAATCGAGAACCAGGAAGTATAAAGTGCGGCGTAGGAAGGAGGTCGGAGTGGATGGGTAGGTCAAAAACACCTGACTTTCAAAGTCAACGTTGATTTATTTGTCATGAAGTTTATTGTGAAAAGACTGTATGGATATAATGAACGGAAAATCGACACGTGTTGCTGGACATTCGTAGGAAAACGCACAAAAAGGAGGAATATTTCTTCACAAGATATAATATGAACAGTTATATGAGGATACGTTGACACAGGCATAACTCCAAATGAATGATAATGTCGCTCCATAATTGCTGGATGTGTAAAAAAGAACAAATTAGCCATATCAACTTCAAAAGTGATGTTATGTCAATGTTGTGTTCACAACGTGTTACCGCTGCCCCCAAGTGGCCAAAAAAAAATTGCAGGTTTACAAATGAGTGACTTTCAATATGAGTTTATCTAAAATTAGATCCATAAAACAATTAAATGCACTGTGCATTTATAAAAGAAAGATTATTCTTTATAACTTAACTCATCAACATACATTTACGTTTTATACAGTCTATGGTGTCAACTGCACACCTGCATACTTGTTGAGCAAAATGACCTGTGGTGTTCAATGCAAAAAAGGTATAGTTTCTTGACTGCACAGAGAGAGACAAATGCAGAGAGAGCAACAAGATATTGAAAGGTATCCGTTGGTGGGGGTCGTGTGTGATTCTCCCACTGATTGTCTTTCTGTGCCGATCGATGACTCAGACACAACAGGAAATACCAACTCTATCTGGTCTATTTCTATGATGGTGAAATTGTCCACTCCTCGTTATTTTTCCTGCTAGCCTGCGAGTGCAGCTATACTGCTGAGCTCAGCGAAATTTATCTGTGTGTGTGTGTGTGTGTGTGTGTGTGTGTGTGTGTGTGTGTGTGGGACATGTGGAGACTGGAGACTCATTAGCATAATAATGGACTCGGATGCATGTAGACAGGCAGGCGGTGTGAGAGCATTTGTGTGTGTGCGTGTGTGTGTGTGTGTGTGTGTGTGTGTCCTGTCAGGAAACACAATCGAAGGGTCCTTGTTGACTTTTCATTCCTCTGTCTTTTAAAGAGCTATTTAAATGACAGGGTTTTAAATAAAACTCCATTCAAATAGAAGGGTTTTTACATATAAAGCAATATCCAGATGAAAGGGTTTGTAAACAGAGAGAGATAGAGAGCAGGAGGGAGGAGAGAAAACAGAAGGAGGGGGGGGAAAGACAGACAGAAAAACAAAGAAAGGGAGCGAAACAG
Source organism: Hozukius guyotensis (assembly GCA_916700995.1). Taxonomy (NCBI): domain Eukaryota; kingdom Metazoa; phylum Chordata; class Actinopteri; order Perciformes; family Sebastidae; genus Hozukius; species Hozukius guyotensis. The sequence goes on from CAKALU010001058.1 coordinate 26,895, forward strand.
AGAGAAATAAAGAGGAAAAACCACTTATAGAGGACAAATGGAAGGTCAAACAGGGGTTTAAATGTAAGGAGAGAGAAGCAGCTCACAGTAACATAACTGTCACAGTGGATAGATAAAGGTAGTAATGGATGACCAGGACTTGAGAGCCAATGGGAAAAAACATTTTCATTCTAATTATACATCTGCTTGTCTAGTACTTACAATACTTGATAGCGGGGCAGTTAATGTTGATGATGGCTTATCATGGAACTGTTAAAGATGGGTGACAAGTTTAAATAAAGAAGCAACATCAAGTGTCTTATTAAAGGAACAGTGTATAACATTTACGGGGATCTATTGGCAGAAATGGAATATGACATATGTTTTCTTTAGTGTATAATCACCTGAAAATAAGAATTGTGATTATTTTTGTACCTTAGAATGAGCCGTTTATATCTACATAAAGAGCGGGTCCTCTTCAAGGAGCCGGACGCCATGTTTCTACAGTAGCCCAGAATGGACAAACCAAACACTGGCTCAAGATAGAGGGGCGAAGTCCCTCCCCTTACAGTGGACCACCATGGGACCTTATTTCGGAAAAAAATATGAACGGTAGTCAGCGGAGGGAGACAAATATTTTTTTGATCCCGTTTGAATTGCGCCATGAATCACACATGATGTTTGTCAATTTAAAACAGAATTTTGAAAGTCAAGGAAGTCGCAGTTTGTTGTAAAACTGTTGAAGTATAAGAATGTGAAAATAAATATTTAGAAAGACTACACACCCAAACCCGCTGTTTAAAGGCTGGAACATGCGCTGAGCTGCACGTAGGCAAACAAGCACAAAGCTGTACTAAGATGTTCGTGTGGCTGTATCTCTTATACCTGTACAGACTCTGAGTATGTTTACTTGCTTTTTCCTTTTCCACTTCAACCTTTCACCTTGTTTGACCCTCAGGTCCGTACAAGGCTTTGTTGAGGAGGTGTGCACGTTCGCCCCTCTGTGACCTATCGTTATCCATAAACCCCCTCACAGACATTTACTTGCATCTCCAGACAACACCAAAGATAAATCTCACAAGATGATTAAAGGGATATGAAATATTGGATATCTTTTATAACTTAAGGCCTCTATAAATCCTTTAAAATAAAAAAACAAGGAGGAAAAATCCCTGCTCCACACAAGTACACACTGCTTTGTTTTCAGAGGTTGCAAGTCAAAAGATTTAAGAACAGCTGCCTATATTCAAAGTAATGTATTTCAACTCAGTCAAATAGTGGACAGAGATATGTCAAGGAACAAAATACAATAGAAGTTAAAAAAAAAAAAAAAAAAAGAGCAGCACACAGCTGGCCATAATAAAACAAAACAGAGATGAAGAGAACAAAATATCACCAGTAAACCCGCCATGTCCGTGTCATTAAGATACATATATGACCCTGCATGTGTGCTATGAATATGTATGTTGTATGTATAAGATGTGACCCTGGACATTAATATGTATTGGGCGGTAATGAGGCGAATGGGCAGATCAGATGGGTCCTTCTTAACTGGTCACATGTGGCTCATTAGGGTAGGGCCACGCAGAGCACCTGATACCCTCAAGATGACTACTGCACCCCGAGAATGATCTAATATCATATCTGTTTTATCAGACGAGGCAGAGAGACGGAAGAGATGAGAGACAGAAGAGAGATGAGAGACAAAAATCTACATTTAGAGCTGAACTGATATGACAGCAATGTGATAACTAACTAATCTGACGGGAAGGGTACACGGAGGTAGAGCGAAGTTCAAACGTGAATGATAGTGTCCTGGAGCAAGACTTTCAAGTCGCTCCTGATTGAGGGGGGGGCGCTGCTCTTGTAGTTGACCCTGACCTCTGACCTATTTGTGGACATGGGAAATCAAAAAATTAACTTGTCCAACAGGAACCATCATCACACATCGTCATCATCACTATAACTCTGGACCTGAGGGGATGATACAGGCAACGTATCCTCATACAACAGTTTGTACGATATCTTACAAAAAGTTATTCCTCATTTTTCAAAACAAAGTTCGTTCTTCACAGGAAACAACTTGGATATGTTTAGGCAACAAAACTACATGGTTATGTTTAGGAAAACATGGTGATTTGGGTTAAAATAACTATGGAAGTGGCGTTACTTAAGTACAGAAGTTACATAACGAATAAATCAACATCTGGGTAAAAATAACCACATAAGTGGCGTTACTTAAGTACAGAAGTTACATGACAAATAAGTCAACTTTTGAGTTAAAATAAACATGGAAGTGGCGTGACTTAAGTACGGAAGTTACGTGACAAATTAATCAACGTCTGGGTTAAAATTATAGAAGTTATGTGACAAATAAATCAACGTTGACTTCTGGTTTCACACGGGGTACGAACACCGGTGTATGAGAACTGCCTGACCCAGGCATTATTTGGGGCTCTAGAGAAGGGACAGTATACCTTTATTAGTACTCGAAATAAGCTAAATCTTTGTGGACAAATACTCTGATCATATTTAAAATAATTGGTTGAAATCTAAATGTACAGCAGGAGAGAGGTGGATAGAGAGCAGCAGGACGGATAGCTGGGTCCATATTAACTAGGCACATGTGTGTCATTATAGCAGGTTGATATAAGACAGCTGATACCCATGCGGGGACTGTGGGGTTATAGTTATATCACTGAAACGCAGCGTCTCTCAGTGCACTTTACAATGTGTTTCATTTTCTTACTGCAGAACTAAAGTATGTGATGCATGTCCAGATTTTAGAGGCAGTAAACTTTGAATCTGTTTAGCTTAATTTATGACTTTTAGATGATCGGGCATGTGGGCGAGAGACAGTCTAAATGTTATAAATGTCAGACAGATAATTAAGTCCGTATAAATGGAGCCACCTGATACCCTCAAACAAGTGATGACACATGAACCATTTGCAGTAAATGTTTAACACGTTGTACAATTATACTCCCTGAACATTTTTAAAGTCATCTCTGAGTCATCCCGTAACAGCTAATTCAATTCTATCGCTTAAAAAATGCGATGAAATTGCAGTTTTAACAGAACCAATAATATTGCAATTTTGCTATCTGTGACAATGAAACACAGATTCAATGGAAATGGAGGAAATGCCTTGATTGTGCGAGGGCTGATATTAAACTGGGAGCAGAGTAGACATAATGAATCCCCTGCTCTGCTTGGAAAGTTTCTAATACTTGGGAATGATATAACTTGTTGGTGATCTCTCTTCAGTCTTCACTACATGGACAGAAAGCTGCGCTCTTCAACGATGCTTTTAAACACTGACGGTTCAAACACTTCAGATGACTTCACATGATGGATCACAGCAGATTTCAGTTGGTTCAGTCAATCCAAACCAGTTTGCTGACACATTCCCTAGTCATGTCTTTCATGCTACTAATACTACTATGGTCCAAAATTTTTGCGACTATTCTGCATGTCCTTCGCATATCTCGAGAACCGCCCATCCGATCTACTTCGTACTTGGCAAGTGTATTGCTCAGGACCCAACGGAGTGCAGTGTCGACTGTGGAGCAATCTGGCCAGATGGTGGCGCTATAACAATGAACGTTTTGGCCTGTAACCCTTTAAACCGTAAGTCTCCGAAACAAAATTGCATTTGCGTCTAGACTGATTTTCAGCTATTTTATGCAAATACGATTTTTTTTTTTTGTCTATTACATATTTTGAGGAATCATCACCAAATTTGGTACAGGACATCTCTGGACCAAGGCAGAAAATGATGATGATGATGAATTTTTGATGTTCCATAAAGTTTTGCTATAGCTGGCCCTCAAAGTTAGCTCAAATGCTGTGGGAAAAAGAAAAAGCTAGAGACCCAGCTCTTTCATGAACACCTCCGCACCTAATGACGTTGATGCTATTGATAATGTAGATGACGATGATATTGATGACGTTGTTGATGTTGTTAATGATGATAATAATGATGATAATAATGATGACAAAAAAATAATAAAAAATCAGCTTCTATAAACCCTGTGCGATGCCTCTGTGCACTTCCTGTCGGCGCCTGTGTCTGATCGGACTTGAAGCTGTTGTTGGCACTTACTCAAGTTGTTCCCTCCTATCTAGATCCCTGCTTGTGTTGTACGAACTCTCAGATCTACGGCGCTTTGGACAAAAGCGTTTGCTAAATGAAATTGTAGAATTGTAGACTGTTACAGAAATTGTTATATCTCCTGAACACTTTGTGCTATGGCAACTACATTTGGTGGACGGGTGTAGATATGATGTTTAAGTAACCATGGCAAGTTTGGTGCCATTTGGCCAATAGTTGGCACTGTAGCAATTGGCCCGTTCTGGACGGGCACACGCTCCACACGGGCACCGCACTAGTACAATTAAATAATCGGCAAGAACAACCTTTCTGTGGCTTGTACAAGTAAGAAAAGATTTTAAATGAAAGGTAAAGCATAGCTCTCTGTCAGAGTAAAGAATGAACAGCAGCAAATTAGATCACTCTAGAACGTTTTCTAACAGCAGTAAGGATTCATTTTCAACAATCTGTTCACATTTCAATGATTAAAGTCTTTGCACTGTCAAGGATAAGTATGTTTCTTGGATTTTGTGTTTCTCGGCTCTCTGCAATGTCATTTTATCTCTTTACCCTAAATTGAATTTGCCATTACACAATGATCTGAACGTCTTACGACATCGCTGATGTAATCCTCTCCCAATAATGTACTGTAGGTGCCAGATATTGACAGTTTAAAGTTCAAGAAAAGCCATTAACAGGTAATAACAGTTTTCTATCGTAAAAATGATTAGGACATCAAACTTTAACATTTAAATCAAATTGTATTCCAAAGTTTTAGGCAGATTTTGGACTGTTTCTACCTACTAAAGTCTTACATAAAGCTGATCAAGGATCATTTTTAACATGTGCTGATGTTTATTATTCCCTTCTGGGCGTGAAAACCACCTTTATGAACCCAAGTCTGGGACAACACATGTTCACCGACAGATAGACGGATAGATAGATGGACAGGTTTATGAGTCATTAATTCAAACAAAGGCGGCTTATTAACCAGTCTGTGTTCGCAGCTGGCTTACACCTGATACCTTCAGTAGCCTCTAGACTCCTTGATGTGTGTGTGCGTGTTTGTGTGTATGCGTCAGTGCATGGTCCCATGGTGCCATAAAATGATAAGAAATTATAAGAAATGATAATAGCGGCTGACTTCTGACTCAGTGAGAAAAGACTAGAAATCTCCATTACGAGATATATATGTAGAAAAAATAATACGTATGTAAAACATTCAAAATTACAGTGATTTAATTTCCCATTAAACCAATATTCCTGTAGTGATAATAATTTCTTGCTCTACTAAGATTTAATACACTTTATATTTTATATTTCCTTTATTATTTTCAACAGGGGTTCTTCTGCTTGAATGCACTCACTTAAACAATATTTCTATTTCCTATTGAACGTCTACTTTCTAATTGGAATGAATGCAACCAGCAGGAGCACCGGTGATACATTTACCCACCCTGCTGTTGTGTAAATTAAGACTTCTTCAAAGGCTGCGTCTCACAAAGTTAGTCAAGTGGAGTCGATGTCACCTCTCCAGAATTCAAAGGGAATAAGATGAGTAACTGAAAATCAGCTAAAATTAGAGAGGTAACAAGCAAAGCGAAGCCGTTCTTTTGATTGGCAGTGATGCTCTTGTGATGAAAAGATATCAAACTGTGATATTTGTAAAGCAATCCGCCGCTGATTTGAAGCCGCATGCGGATCTATTTTAGCTCCGGTCTCAGCTGTGTCAACACGTTAACCTTCATATGAGGAAAAAGACAATTGCCGTGATGCTCCCCCCGTGACCTCGGACAATTAAGCTCCATTTGCAAACATGAAAACGTCACACCTAAAGCTAGTTATTTAAATTGTCTCTCGTTTTGTGCAACAACTCAGCAGAGGGAAGAGATTCAGGGGGTTAATTGGGTCTAGGGACACCGCACACACATTCACACACACACACCACCAAATCCTCTTAGCTTTATAATGAAGGAAGTAGAGATGGGTAGAGGAAAAGAGAAGCAGAGAGAGAAACATGAAGGAGAGGGAAGAAGAGAAAGGGGGCCAGGATGGAGAGATGAGAGAGAGAACGAGAAGGAAACAGAGATGCAGGTCAAGATAAAAGGATAAACACTGCGGGATAAAAAAGCAGGGGATGCTGTGATGGAAGGAACAGAGAAATAGGAGACGCAGGAAAAAAGTTGAAGGGGTGACAGTTAAGAGTGGATTGTAAAATAACAATGCTTTGTTGCCATGGAAACACACATTTTTATCAGCCCGAGAGGCAAGGAAGTAACCTGCTTGTTAAACCTCCTGTGCTATCTTGTTAAGCTGTTGTTGTGTTTGTGCAAGCAACAGTATGTTTGCAGTCGTGGCGTTCCCTAATGAAACACTGTGGGCACACGTCTGGCTTTGTTCTGTTTCAGGGTTTTTTATTCTCCCTAGATTTTTTGGATTAATTACTACCTTCTCTCTCAAATGAATGTGTGAGGTTTTGTTTATAATGTCAGTAAAAATGAATACAATCTGTGTAGCCTATTTGTATTTAGGCCACATTGAATTAGGGAAGTTGAAAACTTTTTATTAAAAATCAGCCTCATTTTAAGCTTCATCACTGTCGATTGAAAGGTGCACCCGATTCAACTGTTATCAGGCCATTAAATAGGCGTTATCAGTCGCTATAAGCACCATAGATGTGGGTCATTAGGGGCCTACGCCTATACGTTGTAAAAGTGAAAGTGAAACTTAAAAGCAACACGTTCTAACATGTAAAACTGAATGAAACGTTTTGAACACAAACAAAAAGGCTTCTTTAGGTTTAGGCAATAAAACTACAACTTCTTTACGTTTAGGCAATAAAACTACAACTTCTTTAGGTTTGGGCAATAAAACTACAACTTCTTTAGGTTTAGGCAACAAAACTACAACTTCTTTAGGTTTAGGCAACAAAAAAACACTTACTAAGTTACACTAATTAATTAACACTTACCAACAACTACGAACACAAAGACAACTACACATTGTTGGTTTCACACAGGATGCTAACTTCGGTCTCCTGGGTGAAAGTCCTGTGTTTTGTGTCCCATGAATCGTCCCCAACCTCCACCCCTTATGGAGTTTCACACTGTCTATACTACGGCGCCTGACTTTCACTTCTCCTTCTTTCGGTGATCTACCATGTGAATAGATGATAAAACCTACTAGTGGGTGTAGTAGGCCCCTACTGACCCACATCTATGGGGTTTATAGCGACTGATAACGCCTATTTAATAGCCTGACAACAGTCTAATTGGCTGAAAGGTTAAAATCCAACTATGGTTGGAGAATTTTCTAAATTCACAAAGGAGCATGTTGTTTTTCTACAGTACTTCTCTGAAAACATAAAAATCACCAAAATTGGTACTCTGGTGATAGAAAGTTTTCACCTGACAGCAGAAAAATAAGCTGTTTCTATGATCTGTATTGTTTGGAACCAAAACAAGCCACCAGTTGTAGTCAAGCTTGTATTGTCATCATTTTTACACAGTTTGGACACAATAGAGGCAATTTGTATTCAAGCAAAGTGAAGAAACACGGAGCATGAAGAAGTAACGCTGCCACGGAGCTAACACAAATACCACCCATTTCACAAAGAAAAATATGTCTTTGGGTAAACCTCCGGGGAGCTCTGTGATCACAGACAAAATGCTCAAATCAGGTCAGTTCATATCAGCAGCTCACATACCTCCTCGCATGCTAATTTGGCACATCCCTTTTTCAGCACAAAGCACTGTCAACAGGAAGATAAGATCTAAGTCCTGCACCTGATGATTTGAAAGCAGACTGACAGCTGATTTGATTCAAACAGCCACAGGAGATTCGGACATTTTCTGGTCATGTGTGAATATAATATACATTGATGTAAAAAACCAAATCCATCAAAAGCCAAATCAAATTTCCTCATACTCTGTTCTCAATCTTAGTGCTGCTGAGTTCTACATCTCCATATGTTTGATTAAAGGTGCACTGTGTAATCCCTAGCCACATGCTCTAAAGAAATAGGGGTCAGCATTTCACCTCCACGACTGGGTCCATACAATCTAAATATACAGTCATCGATTATACATTTTTTTTAAAAAAGCAGGGCAAGAATATGCAAAATTCAACCAAACTGCTGAAACTCAGAGCCAGTCAAAATAACACTGCTATTTTATAAAATTCACATGTGGCATCGGCCTATAGTTTATCTGTGTGCTGTACGGTCCCTGTACGTTTTGAAACGTTTGTTTATCGGCTTGGGTCCAGGGTGGCAGAGACGAGCGAATGAATTGTGTTTTCCTTTCGTCCTCCCCGCCAACGGGGGACTGCCTCACCAAGAAGGACGGTTATAGCACAGGGTTGTCCTTTAACCACAAGGTTGGCGGCTCAATCCCCGGCTCCTACTGTCTGCATGTTGTGTCCTTGAGCGAGACATTGAACCCCAAGTTGCTCCTCGAGTGCTAAACAGCAGTCCACTGCTCCTAAAATGCTTAGGATGGGTTAAATGCAGAGGTTAAATTTCATGTATGTATATGTATTAAGTTATTTAAGAGGGGGGAGCGTGCGGTGGCTCAGCTGGCGGCTGTGGCTGCTTGGATTCAGCCGGTGAAATCTCCAGCATCGGGAGTCGCAGTGGGCTGGTGGAGCACTGGTTCTAACCTGTGTATCGGCAGCAACACAAAGTTTGCTGATTCGGTGGGAAGTCGGGGCAGTCCCCCGGGGGGTGCTCGGGTTTGCGCCGCTGGCTGAATTCAAGCTAACTGCTAACGGAAGGTCAGTCTGTCTCCCGAAGCTGCCGCGCGCTCTATTCCCGGCGAAGTGGTCTTCTGGTGGCAGAGAGGATTAGGCAAGGGTTCGAGTCGTTTTCTCATTTCTGGCACTTTGAATTTAATCCAACAAACAAACTATCAAAAAGCACAAAGATCATGGATGTATTATTAACAAGCCCTCGGGGCAGCTATATTTCTTCATCCTCTCATGTTGGACTGAGGGCAGACCGGCGCTACAGTGATTCACTATCGCCTCAAGGAATAAGTATAAGTATTACAAGACAGGACAGGCCGGGGCTATAGTCGGTTGGTATACTAGTTTAGATAGATATCTCTGCAACACAATACATAGATGACTTTGATAAAACATTCTTAATGTTTTTAACTCAAATTCTGGCCATAACTTACACATTGCACTTTTAAAGTTAAAATCCATAAGATTTTAATGTTTCATGTCAAGATTTTTCATGTTTGAATAACCATTCATTGTATTTCCATTCATCATTATCGCTCTATATAGTAGTTTTTATTGTTAGTGGCACAGCAAACGATGCATGCATGTAACTGTCGAAACAAGGGGTGGCTTTTATTGTGAAGCAGTCACAGGAAATGCTATTTATTTGCCACAGAGGTTAGCACTGACAGCTACCATTCCTTAAAATTACTTCTATAAGGCAAGATGGTGTTTTTTTTGGCATTTTCCCTCAATTGTAAATCCTGATTTGGAGCTTTAAATGCACCAGTAGGTTTTGTGTCAAATGTTTGTGGGAGAAATTTAAGCATTTTTCAAAGTCCTACAGTTTCACACCCAAAAAACAGGACGTCATTGTCAGGACAGACAGAAGACCATGAAGTAATTTTGGGTCCTCTTTGAAAAGTGACTCATCCACACACGCAGTGATACGGGGCAGATGATAGAGCTGTATCATATCCTGTCGTCAATGTCAATTTATTTATATCGAATTTTAATCTTATATTCTCTACAGTGGGCGGATTATTGCACAGGAATTTCTTGGTCAGCTAAGACGGTAAACGGATCAGAGGAGAATATCATATAGAAGTTTGGCACAAATGCACGTACACATGCGTCGGCCAATCCTTCTCCGTCACTTTTTCCTCATTTCCAGTGAACCTCTCTGTGATACTGCTGATTCCAGTGTCACAGAGTTGCAGAGCCACGCAGTTCTTCCATTGAGTTATACTCTATCTACTCTAGTGACATATCTTGGTTTCCCCTTCGTCTGAGACAAAGATAAAAGGCAGAAGTTATGTGTGTAATCGCCAGATAACCCATACAGACCACACTGAAGGTTTTAAAAAAAGAAAGATCAAATTAATGATAAGGGATAAAGGCTTTGATGCCATTATTAAAGGTTTTTTTTTTTATCTTTATTTCTAATCATTATGTTTTTTCATCAGGGTATTTAATTTCTTTGCCCATGAAAAGTTGACTTTTTATGAAATATTTCTATTATTTTTTTGACTCAGATATGTCTCTGCTCACTTTCCTCATTTTGTCAGACAACTCTCCAACAAAAGACCATCATTGTTCGTTGAGACTGCTGAAATAGACTGACTCACTCCATCTGTGTTCATGTGTGTGTGCATGTGTTATAGGACGCAGGGGGAACAAAGGATTTCCATGACACAAGGGGCCCAGGACAGGACTGAAGGGAGGAGGAGGGGTTGGAGGAGGAGGTGGAGGGGTTGGAGGAGGAAGGGATAAATTAGGAGAACGTACCCCAGCAGAGCGGCGAACAGACTCTGGAGGAGCGGAGACAACAGAAGAGGGGATCAGAGGATAAATGAGGAATAAATGACAGGAAAGTTTTAGAAAGACATGCTTTAATGGTTTTAGGGTAAAGCACTTTCGAGGGCTTTTTTTTCTTTGCAGTCTCTCAGCTCAGAGTCATTCAACTCTGTCACACAAAGTCGAGTTAAGTCAGCTCAGGTCTGCTCAGTTAATGGGAGGCTGTGTGGACCAGTTAACTGAATTTTAGGCCTTCAAACTTAAACAACCAAAGTCATTCTGAACTTTGTATTTTCTCCTTCCACAGTTTTAATCTTTCTTTGACATTGTCTGAAGGGTGTAGACTACATCAAAGCCTTTACCACAAAATATGAATTTAAACATTTCAAACATCAATGAACATAAGAGCAAAATGTTCACTGACAATTCGTTTTCACTACAATATCAGCATTTGTATGATTATGTTTAGGTTTTCACAGCACGTGGTAAAGATTAGGGTAAGATCGCGGTCTTGGTTAAATATTGAGAAAGTAAAAAGTGAGGCACGATGTGATCTCGTAATTAATATATAACCGAAACCATGAGCTTTTTTTACCTACTGTAAACATAACTACAAACTTTGTTCCCTGGAGAGAGAAAAAAATGTCACCACCAACATAACCCTGGCAGAAATAAGGTTTTACTCAAAATGTAGCTGGCAAAACAAATTACTTGTAATATGCAATTTTAAGGAGACAAGTTTGAAGGAAATGGCAAGTTGGTCTGATTATCAGGCAACATCAACTAAGATCAAGGCAACAACTGACAGTTTCTACAATGAATTTTCTATTAAAAGGTGCAGTGTGTAGGATTTAACAGTATCTAGCGGTGAGGTTGCAGATTGCAACCAACTGAAACTTCTCCTGTGTGCCAAGCGTGTAGGAGAACTACGATGGCCGAAGCAAAGACGTGAAAGCGCTAATGTCCCTATCTAGAGCCAGTGTTTGGTTTGTTTGTTCTGGGCTACTGTAGCAACACGGCGGTCGGCTCCGTGAAGAGGACACACTCCCTATGTAGATATAAACGGCTCATTCTAAGCTAACGAATACACAACCATTCTGATTATCAGGTGATTATACACTAAAGAAAACATACTTATTAATATTATATTCCAATTTCTGCCAATGGATGCCCCTAAATGCTACACTGGTCCTTTAACTTGGTACAATTTTGAAATTAAAGTTAAATGGGACCAAACAAAAAGAGGTCAATGTTCTTCTACTGAAAACAAAGTAAGAATCTTCAAAGTTTGACTCACGTGACCAACGTGAAAGACCAAAGAAAAACACATTTTTAACAAGGTTATCTTCTTCAAGAAAGCAAACACATGTAGATTAACACCAGGGACAAAAAGATTTATGGACAATTTAATTCTAATATCTGAGAACACCGGCATTAACAGTCACTCTGCAGTAACAGTCGTCCCAAATGTTGTAAATATGTCTTAAGAAAAGTTTAACCAACCTATTACAATTAATTTGACGAAAAATAACTGGTTGAAAGTGTAACAACAACAAAATATGAGCATACTTATTGACAGAATCACTATTTAAACTTTTATTAGTTGGCATTTTATTTAGTTTAAGCTTTTTTTTACTGTGTTTTGACTGTGTGTTTTGATGTTTTATTCAGTTGATAGTCGCGTCAGGCTGAAGTACAGCATGTGAACGCTCTTGCATGTCGTCACGCTTTACTAGAAAATGCTTTGTAAAATCTGGTTTGATGGTTGATTATCAGCGCTCACCCAGACGTCTGTTGTTCCCCCAACAATAGACTACCACCACCAGCCCCTCTGTGTGTGTGTGCGTGTGTGTGTGTGTGTGTGTGTGTGTGTGTGTTAATCATGATGCAGCTCTTATCAGCGACCGTCAGACCTGCAGAGTCTCCGATGTGCTCCCTGCTGATAGCTGCACACACAGAGGTCTCCTCCCCCATCGGGGTTTTAAATAGAGAACTAATAGACCTCGGCTCGGAAAATAAAAGCCGAAGATCATTACCAGGCGAGAGTGACAACTCGGTAGAACAGTAACTAGAGTAACAAAACAGCTGATGATACGCTGGCCTCTTGATGGGCAGAGTGTGAAGGAGCTCAGAAAGACGCCGCTGTACGAAACGCCTCCATCCGACAGCAACCACGTTTTACACGCTGCAAAGTCTAATGAAAACACGCTTCATCAAGCAGAAGATGTCAGCTTTTTATTCAGCCCCACACTTTGCATATATTTGATAAAAATACAGAATCTCAGAACTGAAGGTTTCAGCATGAAAATCACAAAAATTAAAATCTAGAGGCACCTCTTTCATTTTAAATAACGTAAAATTTCTCATAAAACGAGCATAAAGAAAGCATTTGCTGGATCACCTGAAGCATCAGAGGTCAGATTCTGTGTGTTTGAATCGTGTCCTGCAACTCTGACTCTGATTTCAGCTTTGACGTTGAGAGAAAGACACACAGAGAGGGGGGTGAAAGGATAAAATCTGTCATTAGAGTCTATTCACTGTGTCTCTATGGTGCCAATGGAAAGGCTCTTAACCTGCTGACACACACACACACACACACACACACACACACACACACACACACACGCACACAGTAAAAAAGAGAGAGCTGTAATGAACAGTCGAGGGAGTCCATCGCCCCTTCTGTTCACATTTAGACTCTTGATTGGCCGAGACCTCTGACCATGAAGGTCAAAAGGTCAAAATTGTGACCCTAAGGACATCTGTGTGTGTGTGTGTGTGTGTGTGTATGGGGTAGTGAACTAACACGAAGAGGTCCAGAGGCAACAGCAAGAGCTATCCTGGATATTTTGACGAAGAACTTTAATGTTCAAGCCTTGATGAGAGTTTTTTTTTTAATAATTAACACGTTATAATGGGTCAGTGTGAATAGCAGGTCAGCAGCTCGTGAACCCGCGGTCTGTTTGGATGTGTGGGAACTCCGGTCTGCAGATGACAGCTCGTTAACAGAAGGAGATTTGACCGTCAACCCCAATCACTCTCTCTAACGTCCCCCATCCCCCCCCTCAGGCTCTGGAGCAACAAGGTCAAACACAGAGGTGGAGGAGGGTGGCGTCACACAAGCAGGAAGGTGTTGTTTGTGCTGATATTTCATTTAACCATACACACACATGCACAAGCCTAACATATCAGTTAGATGAAGAGTCCCGTCTCCAACATGAAAAAAAATCTGAGGCTTTGAAGATGAGACGTCTGTCTCTGCGTTTTCTGCATAGACTGTATATAAAGATGGACGACATGACAGCTACCCCAAAGTGAAGCCAAAACATCTTGATCGCCCCCTGGTGGCTGGCTGCAGTATAGGTCATACTGACTGTGGCCCATGTTGGTGACATGGGCCACAATAAAAAAGTCAAAGTGCACGCCAAATAAATTTTTCCCAAAGATGGTTTCTGTCATTTTAGGTAGTTCTTATCAGGCTGATGTATGTTCAAGTGTTCATTTTTCCTATAAGTTTGGTTTCAATTAGTTATTTGATGCTATAAAAAGTGGGTGTGAGACGTCATGATTGACAGCTGCTCTGAGTGAAGTAGTCGCGGAGCCGGAGTCTCGGGAATTGTACGAGAGAGGAGATGTAACTTTAACTTTCCAGAACCGTCACGAGTCTGTGTAATAGAACATGTGTCAATTTGATCATAAATGTAGTCATAGAGATATCATGGTTAGTTGTTGTGTCTTTCTAGCCAAACAGCCACCGTGGTGCTAACATAGCAGCTAGGTGGCTTCATGGATGTATAAAGACAACTGGATACAGCGTAGGAGGCGGGCTCACATTCATTCCTACCAGAGTTGCTCAGTGGCGCATGAAGCCAAAATGGCTCAACTGCAGAGTGATGAAGTACCAGGATCATCTGGCGATCTTCCGCATCCATTGGGCCCATAGAGCAGGCGCAGTAGCGTTTCCTTTAACTCCGCCTCCCAGCCCTCGCTCCAGCCCCAGTCTGGGTCTCATTGGATTCAGGTCTCTGGATTTAGCTATTAGTGCATTTTACAACTTTTAGGACCCAATGATCTAAATAAGGGCTATTAGAGTGTTCATACTGGGAAATTGATTTACCTCAAAAAGACAGACGTCTCTTTCCCAATGTTATGTATGTCTTTTTGGGCCCAATGACATCACGTGACGGACACGGAAGTTTGCCACTACGAAAATTAGCTTCAAAGCCCAGCGCTCTTCCTGGGGGCTTGGATGGCTCCCGCAAGCAAGCTGCGGCCGTGCTCATCACTACTGCGCAGGCTCTGGCTCCAATGATGTCAAAATCTCAAGATGGCTTCACTTTTGTACAGTGGGTGAAAGTGGAGACGCATTGTCCAACTTTACATACAGACTATGATTTCCTTTAACCTCTCTTTTTTGTGTCTAGTCCTGATCAGCAGTGTGAAACCTGGCAAAGTGTTGTGAGTTACTGCCCGACAAACAACAAGACACTCAGAAACAACAGAGAGAGAGCAACAGCAATGGAGAAAGCAGCTTCATAGTGAGTTTCAGCTCATTGTAGCCCGCAACTTTACTGGTTTCGTTCACTCTCTCAGCTCTCATCTGCTCATTTTCAGCCAAGCACCCTCTAGTCCTTGCATCTATTTCTGACATACAGTTAGAATACATCAGATATTTCTGACTGAATGACCTGGTTATACAATTACAGACTACATGTAGCTTGTGAAGTTCTTTCTTTTGCTAAATTGTCAATAATTGAATGTACGTTGAAGAGGAATGATTTCCAAAGTGTTTCTTTTGAAAGGAGTCTCGGATCTCATTGGTAGAAGAGTTTGACAGCCTCTTTTTAATCCATTTCTATCTTATTTCATCACTCAACAACAACAATCTCTTACCTGCATGCTTAAAGTTCAAACGTAGCTTCCAGCCAATAGCACCGTGTTAAAGTTCACCTCCAAAATGTCACTGAAATAGGGGGAAATGACCAATTTTTAAGCTCAAAACAACTCTGTTTGCCTCGCTGTGAGTGTGGGTATCATAATTGAGGCAACTGGTTGTTGTTTATGTTTCCGTGCCGCTCCACAGTTTGCTCGTTTGCAGCACTGTACTGCATTTTTAAAAATAGGCGTTAAGTGGAGCCACAGCAGCCAAAAGTTTTACACCTGCAGGGCAACCTGGGGTCAAACTGTTGAATGGAAACACTGTGCTAATACCTGATCAAATACGCATCCTAATTGCTTATCATTTCACCCTTCTCTCTTTAATCTGTAACCCAACATGACAGTAGTTGTGGGGTGCAGAGGCACATGTCAGCAGAGGGATCACTACCTGCGGAGAGGATGCAAAAGATGACAAAGAAAAGAGATAAAGTTGGAGAAAATCCTGATAAGAAAAAATCCAATGGGGTCATAACCTAAATTTAAGTACAGAAGTAAAAATTAATCAGCATATAGCAGGATGTATGACAGAATATGAAATAAACAAACTGAGGCGAAAGGGACGGAGAGGTGTAGAGATAAAGAATTGGGCCAAGCAGGGATCAGCTTCACACAGAGATCACAGACATGTCTTTCCTATCTCTTATTTTTTCCGTCTGTGTTTACCTCCCTCGCTCCATCTTTACCTCCATCATTGTCTGATTTTTTTTCCTCCCTGTCTCAGCTTGTCTCTGAGAAAGAGAGAGAGAGCAAGAGAGAAAAGATAAGCAGAGACAGAGAGATGGAGCTGCAGTAATAAACAGGCAGTTAGAGGAGAAAGAAAGTAGAGAAAGGAAATGCAAATAGTTGTTTTATGGCTGGGTCAATGAAAGCCACAATGGTCCTCTCTCTCTCTCAATTCTCTCTTTTTCTCAATAGGCTGTGGGCAGAGCAATGAGGTCAGAGAGCGACAGAGAAAAAGATCACACCCCGATCGATACACATGTCCACCCACCAAACAGCAGCATGTTCCTGCTCTTACGATTTTAAAAAAAGCTCTTGAACAACGTAAAACGTGACAATATGGAACAGATTATTTCCCCCGAAAACAGAGAGGTGTAAAACATGTTGGAAGTATTATTCAAATCCTGTTTAAGGAATTGACAAAAATCACTACTGCTCTCCCTCTGTTAGATACTCAAATTAAATTCCTTATGTTTGCAGATGATTCAGTAATCAGCGTGCTTTCCTACTCAGCATGTTCACAATTATTCATGTGTAAATACTCGCGCTCTCGTCATCACTGGAGTTCCTTTTTGCTTTCCGACGCTGTTGTGGCTGCTGTAGACAAATTCTCAGCAAGCACAAAATGGACAAATCCAAGAAAAGACACGTTACGCTTTCACGATGGCTGCTTATGGCAACAGATGGCGCAGATGAACTTCTGATGAAAAAAATTCTGGATGGTGAGGAGGAAGAATGTCTGTTTCAGGTATTTGCTAAACAATCGCCAACAGAGCTCATCATTGGCTGTTGAGCTTAAACAAATCAGTGCACGAGAAGAGAAATGGACGTGAGGAAAGCAAGTAAACGAGTGAAGTCAAGAGGAAAAACACAGAAGGCTCGTCTCATTTTCCATCTTCATCTCTTATCATATCTGATAATACACGGATATGTATGTATAACGTAACAACAGCTTGTATATCTGCCGTCCTCGGTCTTCCCGTTTCCCTTTTTGAATGACGAATACAGACTACCGCCGCCTGCTGGTGTGGAGAGTTATTTCCTCTCACGCAGGCGCAGAACGTACGTGCTAACAAGCCGTCAGCTGTAGCCTTCGCGGTGTGTTCCAACTTGTCGGCCAAGACAAAGGCAATGTGAGGTGACTCAGCTGGTGGCCTTCGTCGCCACTAGTTCTTTGATGTCGGGTTGGTGTGTCTGGGCCTTTACATTGGAGGAGCATTAGGAAGAGATATTTTAATGGACAGTATAAACAAGAGGAATGATTACAGCAAACAAAAGCTGCTTCAATATACATATGGCTATGTGAAAAATGTGAACCTGTTCTTTTAAGTCTTGTGGGATGATACTGGCTCCATACCTGAGATTCAACTTGGATCATTATTTCCCCAAAAAAGTCTGTGTCTGCTGTGAATGATCTCAGAGACAAAGGACAACCTGAACCTGGCTAAAAATATTCAAATCCATTACTGAACCAATTTTACTCTATGATGGTATGAAGTGTGGCGCCCTCTGACAGACCAAGATTATGCAAAATGGAATAAACCCTAATTGAAACCTTGAATAATAATATCCAGAGAAACACAACAAGCAATGGATGTCAAGCTGAATTTGGCCAATTTAAAAAGGAGAAGCGACCATTTTTGTGTCAATATGTGTTTACGTACGTCTATACGTACAATTCAAAGAGTCTTGTGCTTCCCTCTTTGTACAATGAAAGCCAATGAAAGCGCGAGAGCTGCATATGTGTCGTGTGTGTGTGTGTGTAGGTGTGTGTGTGTGTGATTGGACAGGTTGTGAAGAAGGAGCAGACAAGAGGAAATCATGATGACAAAAAATATCATGCAAACACTTAGACAT
>CAKALU010001058.1:47500-54147 GCA_916700995.1 Hozukius guyotensis
AATGCCTTAAATGCGGCAACCAGACCTCCTATGAAATTTGTGGTTATAATTAGGAAATGAGAGGCATCATAAACAGACAGTAGTTTGACAATGAACAGACGCAGGGGAGAGTAAGTGCGCGATGGATGAGTGAATATGATTGCCTTAAGCGCCGACAAGAAGGACTCCCAGTTCACACTCACAGGGGCTTTTTGTTGTCAGGGAAGTTGTTTCACTTAACCAAACTTTGAATCTATATGTAGTCAGACCAGAGACTGTTATAAGAAGTGGACGTAGTCACCGTGATGTAACCCATTGGTTTGTGGACTGCCGTTTTGAAGCCTTAACTTTGGCATTTTGGTCGTTGCCATCTTGGCTTTTTGCTACCAGAAGTGACACGAGAGGGTGGAGCTAAGTACAACCGAACACTGAATAAGACATTTTAGATGACTAAAAAGGTTATAATTAACTTTCATGAAGTGAAAACACACTGTGAAAGGGTTAAAGTTCTATGACGAAAACACGGACAACTCCTAGACTGGACAACGCCATGGTAGCGACCTGTCAATCACAAAGTAGCCTCGCCCTAAAGCATACCCTGCTTTATGGTCTATTTGACTCATAGACTTCTATACAATCAGACTTCTTTTTGCAACCAGAGGAGTCGCCCCCTGCTGGCTAATAGAAAGAATGCAAGTTTAAGGCACTTCAGCATTGGCTTCACTTGTCAGCCCCGGAGGTTGCAGCCTGAGTAAGGCTAGTGAGATTTTACATTCAATCATCATTTTGTCAATTTTAAAGATTTACAACTTCAGTGGGAATGAATGGACGTGGGGAAAAGTGCAACAAAAAAAGGACGGATAGTTGGGAAGTGTAGTTTTAATCTTTTGAGAGCCAAAATTCATTCACAATAGAACAAGTTAATATTTGAATGAGTCAAAACGTATAAATTTGATTTTGTCCCTATATAGTAACTTTTCATGAGATATTGACAATAAAAACATATACTGTAAAATAACACCAGCTTTAACCTTTAAGCCTCTACAACTGAGTGTACAATCCATATCTACATATTTTATTTATCTCAAAAATGTGTGCTCATGGCACTTTTTCCCCCTAGTAAGTCTTCATTAATAATAAAAAATACCCCAAAAAGTACAATATTAAGGACATTGGTTGTCTTTTGTTCAGTTTGCAGACCATAAGAGCAGCAAGAAACCATCAATAATCGATCAAAGGATGTGCAAAGCCAATATAAGTTTCGTTTCTTCATCTTTGTACCAATATGTTGTTGCCCTGGAGTAAAAACAAAATCTGTCCTATCTATCCGTCTTTCTGTCTATCTCTCAGCTATTTTCCTCTTTTTCCAAAACTTTCTATCACACACGAGCATCGCAAGGTCAAAGCTACATAGATAGATAAACAGATAGATAGATAGATCTTTTGTCCTCTTCCCGTTGCCCTTTTTTGTGAGACCAAGCTTTCCCCCTGTTTTTTCTCCTCCACCCATCCATCCATCTCCTCATTCCACCGTCCCTCCGTCTCTTCGGTATTGATGAAGTGACGGGGCCACAGGCTGAAAGACGCCACCTCATCTGGTTTAAATTACCTCCAAACCACACACACACCTGCACCAGCACCACCACGGCTGTGTGTGGGTGGATGTGTGGGTGTAGAGGGAGGGGTGGTGCCTCTGGGATAGGTGGCGGGGGAACGCCCATGACCCCGACCATACAGATATACATACACACACACACACGCACACACACACACAACAGGGAGTGAGCAACAGAGCGGGTGGGGTGTGAAATAAGCTGTAAGGCAGAGGGGATATTAAGCTGCCACATGTGTTCTGTTTACTATTCTCTAATTAACCCCCAGGCTGTCTTATAGACTACACACACACACACACACACACACACATTTCTTGTCTGCAATAAATTGGCTCGGGTGTCATACACTCTGAACATCATCAACAGCGAGATTGTGTTGCTCCAAACATTTAAAATGAAGGCATTCATTTTAAATGTTCATGTGTGTGTATATAAAAACATGCTGGACTGTAAGTTAACTCCACATAAAGGATAAGTTTGAAGTTTAAATCCTTTACCCATCCCATGGTGCACGGGGGGCGGCCGTCTTACTCATGTCGAGTGTCGATGATGATGGATGACTCACCAGGAAACACAGGCTGGAGATGTAGGAGTTTCCTCCACTTTCACCATTTTGTACGTCCAAAAGAGAGATTATTGTGAGGCTGCAGGACGAGCTATAACCGACTCAATGATGATATAATCTGTAGCAAAAGGTAACTAATGACAGTAATTATTTGAGTACATGTATAAATTATAACAGCATAGAAATATCATCAACTGGATTAATATAAGTAC
The DNA here is from genome assembly GCA_916700995.1 of Hozukius guyotensis. Taxonomy (NCBI): domain Eukaryota; kingdom Metazoa; phylum Chordata; class Actinopteri; order Perciformes; family Sebastidae; genus Hozukius; species Hozukius guyotensis. The sequence continues at coordinate 49,870 of CAKALU010001058.1, forward strand.
TTTGTTAAGGCTAGGGTTGAAATGATACTTTGCTAAGGTGAGGCAGTGCGCAACCTCCGCGTCTGAGAAGTGAAGCCGATGTAGAAGTGCCTTAAACTTGCATTCTTTCTAACAGCCAGCAGGGGGCGACTCCTCTGGTTGCACAAAGAAGTCTGATTGTATAGAAGTCTATGAGAAAATGAGCCTACTTCTCACTTGATTTATTACCTCAGTAAACATTGTAAACATGAGTTTATGGTCTCAATCACTAGTTTCAAGTCTTCTTCAATACAGCATGATGTTCATTTAGTGAATTATGGTCCCATTTAGAGTCAAATAGACCATAAAGCAGGGGATGCTTTAGGACGTGGCTACCTTATGATTGACCGGTCGCTACCACGGCGTTGTCCAGTCTGGGAGTTGTCTGTGTTTTCATCTTACAACTTTAAACCTTTCAGAGTGTGTTTTCAGTTCATGAAAGATAATTATAACCTTTTTAGTCATCTAAAATGTCTTATTCAGCGTTCGGTTGTACTTATATCCACCCTCTCGTGTCACTTCTGGTTGCAGAAAGCCAAGATGGCAATGACCAAAATGCCGAACTCGAGGCTTCAAAACGGCAGTCCACAAATCAATGGGTGACGTCACGGTGACTACGTCCACTTCTTATATACCGTCTTGTTGGAAACAGAAAAGGAACAGCAGTCTCCCGCGGTTAAGTCTGATGTTTTGTTGATCCATCCATCCACCCCGACCTCCTCATATATAGATTTTGTGGCTCTATAACAACATCCCCTTATTTCCTGCTTTGCTCCCGTCATAATCACTACAGCCGCTAGAGGGCTTTGTTATTTGAGCGTAAACACGTCATTTCGGGGCACTTGCTGAAACAAACTCATTCGCTAATCCTTCCCATTTTAGATGTTGTTGTCCTTTCTTTTTCATGTTTTATGGATTGCCTGTATTGCATGTGCTAGCGAAGCTCCTACTGAAAAGCACCACTACTGGTCAAAAACTCTAATTAATTTGTACTACACACATATATCAGGTCTGTATTACCGTAATAATATCTCATAGTATCTTGTCGCTAGAATAGAGTTAAAGTTTCTTCTGCAAATACAAAAAAAATGTACAGAAAAAAATGAATTGCAACACTCAACAAAACAAAAAAAAACAACACCACCAACGGTGGAATAAAATGATAAGGAACAGAAGTTTATCCGAACCCAACACACGTTTGGTACAATTACAGTAACATATAGACACACTTCAAATCTGTTTATTGGCTGTATACTTTATCAAATTAACTACAAAAAAAACCAAATGAATCAGTTCTTTTCAGTCTAAATCATTTCTGAAACCACAAGCTTTTAAAAGGGAACGAAAGACGGCATGTGTCCGTATGTGCACATGCGATGATATCACCTATAATGCAATCAGCTGTCACCGCTAATGCTCTCATCCGCCCTAATGGAGTGAGTCAGAGAAGAAGAGAAGAGAAGAGAAGAGAAGAGAAGAGAAGAGAAGAGAAGAGAAGAGAAGAGATGAAGAGTGGGTCCGCCCACTTGCTGCGTTTTGAGTGTTGGAAAATGAGCAGCTTCTTAATAGAATTCACCATGGTGCCTTTTCCTAAGGTGTCACACACACATTCATATATACACACACACAAGCAAGTCTAATTGAAAAGAACCAAGCAGAGAGAAATCTGATAGCTGCAGTTTGGCCTGAGGGAGGAGGACAACAGAGAGAGGGAGAGGGAGGAAAAAGGGAGGTGAGGAATAGGAAAATGGGGAGAGATGGAGGGGAGACAGAGGGGGACAAAGAGGTAAAGAGAGAGAGAAGAAAGAGAGAGTGAAAGACAAACATAAAGTGATAAAGACAGATGTCATGAGGTGACGGTTACTGCTTCTTTTTCACTTTTTTTTGACAATTTTAGACTTTTATCAGAGAGATGTCGGCGCCAGCTGTGTTTAAAGAAACAAACATGTTTTATTGCCTTCCTCTCTCCTCCACGTTGGTTTAATTTTTGAGACATCTGTGTATGAGATTACCAAAACACATTGGAGGTGAATGGATTTTTTGTTTGTGGGCATCACAGCATTGGAAAATTACTATTTTTTTTCATGTTGTGCAGTGTTTTCAGCTACATCCCTCTGCTGGTTAAAAAACTAGGTGTAAAGGTGTTTTCATTGTGTCGGTCACAGTCGTCACCGGTGTTTGTTCAGTGCTGACTCAGCCAGAGCTGTCTTCACTATTTCTTTAGCTGTCTCTCTTTCTTCTGGCCTTGCACATTCGCCTCATATTATCGACTGCTTTCATGTCTGGCTCATGTGGTGTGTAATCATTTTTTAGCTGTGACTGACAGCTTGTATACAGCAAGTCACATGGGCTGATCTGTCACACACAGAAAAAATAAAGGAGTCAAAAAATTGCTCCAAATTGATGCCATACGATGGAAGAACCTTGTAGAATAAAGACCCACTTTTGTCAGGTTGTTCTCATACACCATTTGTAGTTATACCTACAAAAAGTAATCACCATAATTTGTATATATGTCCCACAAAATCAAGTCGTATGTAATCCAAGTAATTGTGAACCAGGAAGTATAAGGAGCGACAAATGCTGCGTAGGGAGGAAGTCGGGGTGGATGGGTCAAACAAACACATAACTTACACCCAGGAGACAAATGTTCATGTCCCGTGTGAAAGTAAAAGTAACCGGGGACTCATTTTGTCACGTTAGTCACTCTGTAGTCATATGAGTCATTTGTCAGTGAAGTTAACGTCAACTGTAAGCGGTTATGTTGCCTAAACCTAACTTGCTGTGAAAACGGAAGTTTATTTTGAAAGGACCCTATGCATTTAACGAGCGTATATTGACAAGTCGTCCCTGATCCGTCCAAATGTAACGCAAGGGGGGTACCCTGTGACTTCCGTACTTAAGTTAAGCCACTTCTGTAGTTATTTTAACCCAAACCACGATCTTTTCCTAAACCTAACCAAGTAATTTTATTGGAAGTTTATTTGGAAAAGACTGTATGTATGTAACAAACAGAAGTTGACATATTACTGGACATTCATAGGAGAAGGCGCGAAAAATGAGGAATAACTTTTGGTAAGATATCATGCTAACTGTTGTATGAGGATACATAGTAAATGGTACTTTTTTCCATAATGCCATGAAACCTGATTTCAGTAGTTTACCACACAACAGCAGGACATAATAAAGGTGGTTACCCTGCTGAGAAGTTTGAGGTGCAGCCGGTCGCACAGCAATGACCATGTCTTGTTTTGAAGTCGTATTTTAGATCGCGGTTAAATACATCACATTTCGTGTTACTACTTCACAATAAAAGCTACACCATGTTTCGCCAACTGAACACAGGGTTTGATTTAATGAAAATCTTGAGGACTTTAAAGAACTTGTGCTAAAAATAAACCTCTCTAAAGAAAGTTTTTTTACAACCCACTACGATAAGTAAACTTTTAAAAAGATGCTCCAGTATGTGTTGGGTGGAACATAGCTGCTTGCGTTATCTAACATTTCAGCCTTAATCTAACCCTTAAATAAACAAAGGCATAACACACACAAGAACAACTGGTAAAAGTTCATATCCCAGTAACTTAAGAAAACCTCTCACAGTGCATTTATCTGGTAGAGATACAATACCTAGAGTTTTCTCAGGCGGCCACATTGTTGCTTTCGCCTACTTGTATCCAGATGTAATGTTTTTGAGTTTGTTTTTACAGACACAAACATGTTTTATCTAACGGTCTCTCTGATAGTTCATCAGAATCATGTCTAACCATCTTTTCTACTTTTTTTCTGAGGTTGTTGCAGATTTCACAACAAGAACCGCGGGGACTTTCTGCCGACAGCAGCATGACAAAACGGAGAGAAAAAGACTGAGAGTCCTGCATAATGTCCCTTTGTCCTGCCCACACACACACACACATAATGATGGACACACAAAGTTCGGACACCAACGTGGGCTAATGAGAGGTAAGAGTAATTTGTGTTACTACTGAGATATAGTAACAGCAGAGGACAGAAAGTGAATTATATTATAACCCAAACAAAGGCCATGCACAGACACACACTCTCACACACACACACACACACACACACACACACACACACACACAGCAGGAGCGGCAGCACGGTCTTTGTCTTGTTTCCACCGTCTTAACTCTCACATGTAATTAGCCTCACTCTCTCTGTCCGTCGCAGATACCGATAGCACACAGGAGGGGGTCAGTGTGTGTGTGTGTGTGTGTGTGTGTGTGTGTGTGTGTGTGT
>CAKALU010001059.1:0-32312 GCA_916700995.1 Hozukius guyotensis
CTCTCTCTCTCTCTCCCTCTCTCTCTCTCTCTCTCTCTCTGCAGGTGGGATCAGGTGCAGGTGTTGGTTTTAATGTGAACATAGCGTGGACTGGAGGAGTAGAGCCACCTATGGGTGATGTGGAGTACCTCACTGCCTTTAGGTAAACATTATTATTGTTATTATTATTATTATTATTTTTTTTATGGGATTCTTATTTTGTAAACATATTCTTTAAATGGTGACATTATTTCCAAGATCAACAGAGACACAAGTGGAATGTGAGTGGACACTGGTTAACTCTTGGCGATGCAGTGCGTACAGTCTGTCACACTCCACTCCCATAGTCAGCGCGTGATGTTAGCTACTTATGGTACGTGTCCACAGGGGCGTTTTTTTTATAACGAGGGATCGCTAGACACAAGGCACTAGGCACCTTATTGGATGAGAAATACGCCATGCAGTTGCTAAATCTGTCTTTATTTTAGTTTCTAGTGAGTTTCTAGAGGTGGCGAGTCGTGCCCGACGCCCCCTTGATTTGATAAAGCAGCCTAGACCTAAACTTTATGCAAATGATGAGCGTCCAACCTGACGCCCCGTCTCTCGAATCGCGCCGCCGCGCTAGCAGAATGCATTGCACGGCTGCTTACATAGACAATGAATGGGAAGCGTGGAAAGGACGGAGGCTGTTGACATGTACCATTGGTGCTAATGTAAGCCTGTCCAACAAAAACATACCCCAACGGTCAAATTCATGCCTTAAGTATGAAACATGCTGTAAAATGTGTGTGTGTGTGTGTGTGTGTGTGTGTGTGTGTGTGTGTGTGTGGTTGTGCGTGTAGGAGCGTAGTGATGCCCATCGCCCAGCAGTTCAGTCCAGATGTGGTTCTGGTGTCTGCGGGCTTCGACGCAGTGGAGGGTCATCAGTCTCCTCTGGGAGGATACAATGTCTCCGCCAAGTGTGAGTGCTACGCCGGTTACCGCGGCGACTCGACCGAGACAATATTTCGAATGCTATCTCGACGGCGTTTTAATTCTTGTTTTATTAACTGTGGTCGATGTGTGTCGGCAGGTTTCGGTCAGCTGACGCAGCTGCTGATGGATCTGGCGGGTGGGCGCGTCGTTATGGCGCTGGAGGGCGGTCACGACCTCACCGCCATCTGCGACGCATCGGAGGCCTGCGTCTCTGCGCTCCTGGGAGACCCGGTGAGAGAGACAGTCAGAATATGGTTCATGGTTTACTTTCAAACATCTCTATGAATAATTATGGAAATATGGCACCGTCAGTAAGACAAGTACTCACGGGGATTTGAGGTGATTTAAGCACATAATAGCAGCTAATTTAACTTCTCCGTACAACAGTATCGTCCATGTGAATGTTAAAGACACAGCAGAGGCCTGTACTACGAAGCGAGTTCAACATACCCAGGGTATCTTCTCCTTATCTGGCTTCACTAACCCTAACAAACGAGATCCCGCTAAGCGGTCCTACGAAGGTGGTTATAAGGTCGGTAAATCAACACCAGGGTTTCTCTGTCTGGCTGTGAGCACGTTCACATGAACGGGGCGGTGTTTGCAGCATCTGACCAATCACAGACATGGACAAGTCCACAGACAGGCAGACAGACAGGCAGAGCGGCACATTTAACAAAGGAAGAGTAAACTATATCAGACAAATACGAAAAAGTTAAACACTTAATCCAGACTAAAAGTAACACAGTTGAAGCTGCCAGATGCAGGAAGAACAGCTGGCAACAGAAAAAACTCCCGATGTGTGAATGCGTAAACTAACAGAGTTATTAATTTAACGGAACACTCAAAAGTCAGATATAGTTGTCTAGATATGAATAGCATTACTATATGTTAAGGATGGATGGGTTACACCTCATTATATCCATTAATTACAATACTGCGTGTACGACTATATCCACCTTCTTTCAGCTGCGTCCCCGTCTCCGGCGGTGTGAAACGGACTCAAGACCAAGTAAAAAACTAAGTATAAAAACATAATTCAAAGCGGTAAACACCCACAGCATAAATCCAGCTGTGCTTCCTGCATCTGTCAGTTTGAACTGTGTTGTTTTTAGTCTGGATTATGACTGTTACTTCTTCGTATTTGTGTAATATTACCATACGATCCCCGCACCAAGCTCTGATTGGTCAGTAGGAGGTGCATTCATACGAGTTGATCTCTTATCTGGAACATAACCTGCTCCGGAGCAGGTCAGCATAAGTTACCATGGTAACGATCTACCCCGGTAAGAACTGAAACACCTTCGTAGGACGGAAAACCCTGAAGGGTTAACCCTGAAGTTACCTCGCTAACGCCAAATCCTGCTTCGTAGTCCAGGCCTCTGATCAACACATGCAGATGAGACAGAAGGTAGAGCAGCCTCCACTCAGTGGCTTTGTAGTCAGTCCTCAGTGATCAGCATTAGGGCTGCTGGATGTATTTGACTGTGTTGAACATAAAATACAGAAGTTGATTTCATGCATCTCTATTAACACGTACATGTCTGTCTCTCTCAGTGTGACTCTGTGTTTCAGTGGCCTCAGGAGAAGCCATGTCCAAAAGCTTGGGCCTCACTGGAGAGAGTAATAGAGATCCAGAGTGAGAAACACACACACACACACACACACACACACTAAATATACACAGTGATGAGAAGCTACAACATGTCTTGATCCTCTTCCTCTCCGTCCCTCCAGGTATACACTGGTCTTGTCTCCAGAGTTTGTCTCAGACGAGCGGCCACTCGCTACTGGATAGCCCCCTGGAGGCTCAGGGCCAATCGGAGAAGGACGAGGCAGAAACGGTCAGCGCCATGGCCTCCCTTAGCGTCGATGTTGAGCAGCCGGGCTCGGATCCCGACAACACAGAAACCAGCAGGTCAGCGGTGCACCGCGATAGCTTCACACTATTATCGGGGGGGGGGCTGAGAAGCTGTTGTGCCGTAGAAAGAAACACACAGTAACTAGCACAGATACAGATAGTTCAGCCTGATGCTTTTCACTTTTTATTCACAAAAATATGTTGTGTTTATATTAGGGCTGTCAAAGGTATATCGCCAATAACGCGTTAACGCAAATTTGTTTTAAACACCGCTAATTTCTTTAACCCATTAACACAACTTGAGATTTTGAGGTTGTAGCGGGCTCAGTTTTAAAGCTAGAATGGCACTCGGAGAGCGCAGACCTCCGCCAACACAGGACTTTAAAAACAGATCACAGCTAACCCTAACCCAAAACAAAATTAGGTCAGACTTAATAAATGGATTATCAGAATTTTTTTTTCTCATTTGCCTCTCAGGGCTTCCATAGAATCGTGTCACAAGGTCTAATATTAAACTTGAGGTTTATCTATTTTCTTCGTTATAAGCCATGCACTGTATGTACTGTATATATTTTGACAAGTGCTATTGAATTGTTTCTTCTGACCTGCCCTCAGGTCCACAGAGGAGCCGATGGAAGAAGAGCCCGTATTGTAGGAAGAGCTTAAACGAGAACCGCACAAATATTCACCTCCTTCTGGCACCTCCTCTTCCTCTTCCCGCTACAGAGTGTGTGTAGGTACACACACACACACACTCTCACACACACACTCACACACGGAGTGGAATTGTGCTGTTGTGGAGGACTCTTGGTTGAGGAGAACATTATGGTGGCAGGAGGAGAAGGTCGGGGGACTGTGATAAAGAAGGACACATCTCTTTTTCTACTGGTTCATCAGCCCGAGGAGGAGCAGACGACTTGTTTGACATCTCCATGGAAACCAGAGGAGGAGGGGGGGTCAGCAAGGAGACACGTCTTGTAAACCTGCATACCTGTACACAGCAACCACTGAAGTTCTCCCTTCCACCTCACAATCATTCTTCTCTTTCTATTTCGTCCCTACTCCTCTGTTTTCCACAGCGGGGGGACGATAACTGTGGAAAAAAACCTGAGTTTGAATCCCGTCGAAATGTCAGACACCGAGAGGACGACTTGTCTTCTCGTCTGTCGGTGAGAGACACGCCGAGCGAACGCGGGGTCGGCCGGCGAAGGAGGAGCAAAAATGAACAGAGGAGGAGGAGGAACTAGGTGCCTTTTTTCAAAAAACGTCCAATCACAAACACCACAAAACACCACCACCGCCGCAGCACCTCAGCAAACCAACCAGCCAATCAGGACTGAAGAAACACACCGATGCACACACTCAACACTGCTGTCGTTTCATTTCGGAGTCTTTGTTTCTTCATCTGGATGCCTTAATTTGTTCACTATTCAGCAACCTTGAGAGAGAGAATCACGAGAGTTGATATAAATATATATATTCAGAAATGTATTGAAACTGCTAAGAATTGTATTTTTTTTTTTTTTTTTTAAATCTGACAACATTCATGCCAGGTACTCCCAATTTTATTTTAGGGAAGAAAAAGCCTCTAAAGCCATCATTACACACTAGAAAATCCCCAGTAAAAGACTCCATTGAATATTAATGTAACGTTAATAATAATATTCAATCAGACTTTTATGGGATCTGGTGTTCAGTGTCTCAGGATCAGGCCTTGTTCTAGCAGTATTCATGGGTTGACTCGTCTGTCTCTCTCTCTCTCTCTCTTTCACTCATGTTGGTTGAGAGTCTTGTGACCTGAGCCCCGTCCCTTCTTCTCCCAAAGGGGATTGTGGGATTGTGGCACGTTTTTGAAACACCACAACGACCACCACGTCCCTCTTTCTTTTTTTTTATTTTAATATTTCCTCTTTGGTGTAAATACTGTTTCCTGTCCTGTTGCCCACGGTTACGTCACAGCAGACTCAGCGCGGCCACTTTTTCTATATCTGTACATACATAATATGTATAAAAACACAAAATAATTTCTCTTTTTGTATAAAAAAAAAAGATAATATTCTATATATAAATATAAATATATATATATATATATGTAAACTGTTTTATCCAATCAGATTGGATTTATGAATATATTCTATTTGGAGATTTGATGTTTGAAAAGGTTTGGCTGTTTGACAGGAAGTAAGCACACGGGTCTGATTTCTTCAGACCGCCATCTGTTTGTTTGTTTGTTTGTTTGTTTGTTTGTTTGTTTGTTTACAGATGTTGAGGATGGCTGGATATTGTCGCAGTGGTTGTTGTTGTTGTTGTTGTTGTTGTTGTTGTGGGTGAACAGCGAGCTCCAGTTCCTCTGGCAGGAGCAGGCAGGGCAGCGCTGCCCTCCGCAGGCAAACAGCAGCAACTACAGAAAAGGGGGGATGTTAAGGTCAGGGGTCATGTTGGTAAATAGATTGGTCCAGTGATGATGCATTTTTGTAGTCCCAACAGGAAGTTACCTTGTCCCTCCATGGCTTTATGATATTCATAGCCTCGACCGTTGTGCTACATATCACGGTTCTGAATCCCCAGGTCCTGTAACTCGGACATTTCAGTCACTGAGAGGCTCAACAGATGGTTGTCAACTTCCTAGCGACTTATAAGATGTTGTGCCAAAATAAAGACAATTAAATTCTGAGTTTAAAGGTCCCATATTGTAAAAAGTAAGATTTTCATGTCTTTTATTTTATAAAGCAGGTTTAAGTGCTTTATAAATACTGTGAAAGTATCGAAGCGCTCAATATACGGAGAAATACACGCAGCCCGTATTCAGAAATTGTGCATTTGAAACAAGACGTTTGGATTTCTGTCCATTTGTGATGTCACAAATATACAATATTTAGACCATTACACGGTTTTAAACGTAAGCATACTAAATGTGTCCCAGTTTATTCCTGGTTGCAGTGTATGTAAATAACATCAGCTGACAGGAAGTAAACATGGACCCAAACTGTTGCCAGGCAACGCAATTCTGTTGCAATTCCGTTGAAATGCAGTAAAACGGAGTGTTTCAGACACAGGGTAAATACAGGTATATATTTAGGCAGACAGTATGAGGAAAATAAAGGTTTTTTTCAACATTACAGCATGTAAACATGTTCTAGTAGAAATACAAAATACAAGTATGAACCTGAAAATGAGCACGATATGGGACCTTTAATGGAGAAGAAGTTTCTTGGTCAGAGTAAATGGGGTCATTGTGGCTAAGAAGATTGCCTACCATTTTGTGAATTCATATTTTCAATATTCTTTTTTTTCATTTTATGAACTACTCAGTGACTAAAATGGCGATGCAGGACTGCGTAATTGTTATGTTATATGAAATCATTTTCTCGAGTCAGCATTGCTCACACTAGGTCAAAGGGATAAATCCAATTTTAGTCACAAGCTAACAATAAGCTAACCTTTGAAAAAAAAAATGGGTTAACCCTAACTAACCCTTATTGCTCTGGTGCCATTTACTTAAACCCAACTTCCTCAGCTCCGCGCTTACGCTGCACCAACTCATTTTAAAGACTTTAGTTGGTGCTCCAGGGATGACGTAGTTTTTGTAGGCCAACCAGGAAGTTAGCATCGCCCTGGGTTCCCTCCACTAAAAGCCAATGGGATTGTTCCATTGAGTTTGGATTATTGCAGAAAATAAGCTCTGTTGCAAACACATGTTTATGGTACCTACACGTTTTGTTCAGCAAGATAATCTTCACTAATGAACACCACTTTTATGATTTTTGAAGCGTGAATGCAGTTGCCAGAAGTGAAAAGCTAACGTTAGGCTATAAACCAACGACACCACGGTCACATGAGCGCGAGTATAAACGACGAGGCTGTAAAGGAGGACGAGTTGGCGTGATGACGTTTAGTAGTCTCATTTAGCCACTTGTTAGCAACCGCTAAGGCTAAATGGTTAGCAACCGCCTTTTTAAAGAAACAAAATGGCCTCCATTAGTGGGGTATTTATCGATGTGCTTTATGTCGTAGAACAAAAGATGATCTCTTCAGCTCGTGTTAACCACAGACCTTATTTCAAGCATCTAACTAATAACCCATTCAAAAAACTCATCGACTTCCAGACGAGGGAACCGGAAGTGCTAAAATGCTAACTCATTTCGTAAACGTGTGTTTGACACAGAGCTCCGTTTTCTGCAATAATCCAAAACCCGATGGAACAATCCCTTTGGCTTTTTGTTGAGGGAACCGGGACGATGCTAACTTCCTGGTTGGCATACAAAAATCCCCGGAAAACACTCTATTGCCATTTTTAGTGCTGTTAGCTCCGCTAGCTGCGAGCCCGTCGGCTCAGTCGTCACTACGTTGAGAGCCGTGCGGAGGCAACAGATATGCTCTGAATTTTGAATTTAACACCTTCAAGCTAGCGTTCTCTGCTCCCTGAAGACGCCCTGCTTCAGAGCTGGACCAGTCTATTACCAATATCTAGAGAAACTCAACTCAGAAACACTACGGAGTGACGTCAGTAAGCTAACTCTGCCGGACACAATCTTCAACCTCACTTAAAGTCCATTTTTTCCCAGGACCCTCTGCGGTGTAGCGAGTGTTGTAGCCGACGCTGCTACCTCTGGGTCTCATCTGTTCAAAGCAATACGACACTGATAGGACAGCCCGTTAGCCCATGGTAACACAGCAGGCAGCGTCGCGGCTTTACGTCGTTCATGGAGCTTTTAAACACGTGCCGTTTGTGTGTTATTACCTGTCGGGTGGAACGGACAGAGTTATTGATTGATCAACACATTGATTGATTTATTGAGCTGTGTTTCCAGGCGGTTCAGTGTAGTCTTTTTGTACTAATGTAAAACACTAAGGCCATTTTGTCCATCATATTTGTATTCAGTAATAGCAGCGTCTCCGGTTGGGGGGTGGAGTTGGTAACTCAAGATGTCCCCAAAGACCGACAGAAATTAGCCATCGAACATGGTGGGATGGTGTTGATGTCTGAACTCGACTGGAGTTCATGCGGACGCAAAGGAACAAAACAGCAGCAGTGGAACGAGCAAGCGGCAACTACCACAGAAGCCTGTCAATGAAGCAATTTATAGCCCACTTAAAAATGCCTTCCTTAAAGGTCCCATATTGTAAAAAGTAAGATTTTCATGTGTTTTATTTTATAAAGCAGGTTTAAGTGCTATATAAATACTGTGAAAGTATCGAAGCGCTCAATATACGGAGAAATACACGCAGCCCGTATTCAGAAACTGTGCGTTTGAAACAAGCCGTTAGGATTTCTGTCCATTTGTGATGTCACAAATCTACAATATTTAGATCATTACACGGTTTTAAACGTAAACATACTAAATGTGTCCCAGTTTATTCCTGGTTGCAGTGTATGTAAATAACATCAGCTGACAGGAAGTAAACATGGACCCAAACTGTTGCCAAGCAACGCAATTCCGTTGCAATTCCATTGAAATGCACTAAAACGGAGCATTTCAGACAGAGGGTGAATACAGGTATATTCAAGCAGACAGTATGAGGAAAATAAAGTTTTTTTGAACATTACAGCATGTAAACATGTTCTAGTAGAAACACAAAATACAAGTATGATCCTGAAAATGAGCATGATACGGGACCTTTAACTGTGTTTTAAACTACCATCAACAACAAATGAATACAAATTGCCTGCTGAGTAATTTGGTATTATTTATTATTAGCATCTAGTGGCCATAATCAGTTCTGGTTTATCACAACTTGGGCCTTATTTTTTTTGTAGTTTTAGCCATCATTCCCATAATTAATAAGACTCTCCGAGTTAATCTGGAAGCGCTGGAAGAACTTATATAAAAATAACAGAGCAAGAAAGACGAGCAGTCAGAAACAAACAAACGCTCGTCGCACTCGCCATAGCAGTGCACCAACGGCGTTCTGAGAGATAATTCCTGAGGCTCCCTGACAGCTGTTCACAACCCAAAGAGAAGCCATGTCTACTCAGGACCTTTAGTAGATTCAATGTGTGGATGAGTTGCAAGCAGTTTAACCAAAGAGTGATTTTTTTTCTCAAATCTTCTTACCTGCGTATCATCCCCCGATTTATCTGGTTATTACGTCTTCTTGTTGCCCCCTCTTCTTCTTCAGAGGTTAAATGGGACCCGCCCATCTTCTAATATTCACATAAAAGTAGTGCATTCATTTGCATTTTTTTGTTGCCAATTTTCTAGAAATATACAAATATATATATATATATATATATAAAAAAAAAATAATAAATAAATAACATTTGTATGGGAACTTGGCTACTAACCCGCCTGTGAACAGCTATAAATACTTGCAACTTTAGACACACCGTTCAAACGACTGTACATATAGATGGACGATGCGTCTCCATTTCCTCCCACTGTACAAAATTGAAGCCAAAATATCCCGGATACGGGAGCTGCCATCTTCAGATTTTGACGTTATTTGGAGCCAGAGTCTGTGCAGTAGTGATCGGGGGGGCCCGCAGCTGGGGTATCAAAGTCCCGCCCGAGCCAATCGCAAGCCAATCGCAAGCCGAGCACGGCCGCAGCTTCTTAGCGTGAGCCACCTAGCTGCTACGTTAGCACCGCGGTAGCTGTTTGGTGACTACTTTACTCAGAGCAGCTGTCAAATAACTAATTAAAACCAAACTTATCAGAAAAATGATAAGCTTGGTAAGAACTACCTAAAATGACAGAAACCATCTTTGGGAAAAGTGTATTCGACGTGTATTTTGACTTTTTAGTTTGGCCCACGTCCCATCCGCTAACATGGAGGGGGGCGGGCATTATGACCTATACTGCAGCCAGCCACCAGGGGGCGATCCAGATGATTTGGCTTCACTTTTGGGGAGCTGTCATGTCGTCCATCTTTATATATATATATACAGTCTGTGGTTCAAACTAATTCCTTGCGAATATACTCCGGCCTTTAGTTCTAGCAGCGTCGCTGTGTTACGAGATTTCAGCAATTACTTTTGTGAATTATCGCAATCGACAGAAATGACAAAAATACAAAAATAAAACTCGGATGGTAACAAACAGAATTATCCTTGGAGTCGGGGGGGTGGTTGCTGCTTGGTCTTCCACTGCTGCCGGAGGGCACTCACATAAGCACAGATTGCAGACTGAAAGCTTTAAGAAGCCGGTTCAGTGCAGCACTGATCACGCTCAGTTCTGGTTGGTTTGTACTGAGACAAACTGAGAGTTCGGAGGAGCCGGTGGGTGGGGGGGGCACGTGGAGAACCATCTGTACCACTTTCTACCCTGTATAGGATAGTGCTGAGTCTGATGGTTTGTACATCAGGGTGATGAATCTTGCTGTCTGGAGTCTCCTCCCCAGTCCAGAGAGGCTACACAGCTTTACTGTCGCTACCACCCACACACACACACACACTAAGGTGAAACGCACACTCTCACGCACACACAGACTATTTTGCTACACAAGTTAATACTGTATATTTCTTGATATGTTTGATACTGTGGTGTAAATGTAGTGTCCTGCTATGATGCGGTGTGGTTGGGGGGGGGGGGGGGGGAGGTGTATTTTTGGACTCCTGGGTGGGACAGAGGAGGTTCAGCATCAGTGTGACTGTCACCTTCTCTCTCCTCCTCCTTTACCTCCGTCTCTTTTACGAGGGGAGACGTTCTCTCTGTTACCTTTCTCTCTCTCGTCCGGCTCGTGACTGAAAAATCGGAAAACGCCGTTTTCGTTGGAACCGATCACTGAAGCACATTCCTGACTCTTCTCTCTGTCCGTGCTGTCGTTTTCTCCAGATTCTTTCCTGTTTGCGACAATACAACATGTGTCTAGTTCTCGCCGACTCACATGTATATAAAGTGCATATATGTGTACACATGTGCAATACACGCTATTCGAGCAATCTATTACTGTGACTATTATTGATGATGATACTTGTCCCCTTTTTTCGAAGTTTCAGCCCCGTTTTTTTCTTCTTCGTCCTGATTTCCTGTTGATGAATTGTGTTGCAGGAGCTTAAAAAGGGAAGAAGGTGACTCTTGTGATTCTTCACACTTTAATTTTTCAGGGGTTGGTGGACATTTTAATGAAGCCCTTTTTTTTTTATTACTCTCACTGTAATGTTGTGACGTTGATCCTGATTATCTGTTTCTTTGTGTTTTTTTAAAGTGGGCCTGTTGTTAAACTTGTCTGGAAACTCAATAAAGCAATTCACCGACTGTCGGTTCCATTTGGTCCAACACTCTGCCATCCGGCACCTCTAAAGCTCCTTTTGGACAGAGCAGGGTTAGCTGTTTCCCACTCACATCTTCAAGCCCTTCATGTCATTATTATCCATTATGAAATCATCTTTCAAAATGTTTGCAAAGCCAGAAGAAAAAGGAATATGTCAACTGAACAGTGTCCAGGTCAGCAGCAGGTTTTAAATTGACAAGCTTGACTTCCAAAAGTAAAGTCTACAATACAAAATATTAGGGATGCACCGATACCGATACCAGTATCGGGTATCGGGTCCGATACTGTGCTCATGTACTCGTACTCGCAAAACGGCTCGGATACAACGGCGCCGATACCACTTTACAGCAGCGTGACGTTAACCTCTCGTCACCATCTTTCGGGTCCTATCGCACGCGCTCACGCTCCACCTCCCCGACGGTGCGGGCGAGACGGACCGGTGGTGCGCCCGACCCCGCGGGGCCGGGATGACTCAATTTCACACCCTCACTGTCATTGCGCCACGGGGTTTTACTTGGACCCTCTGTCTCGCGCGTGCGTTAGACTCCTTGGTCCGTGTTCCAAGACGGGTCGGGTGGGTTGCCAACATCGCCGCAGACCCCTGGCGCCTTTCACGTGGGCCGAGCCCCGCCCTGGGGGCACGACGCGGTTAGGGCGCACTGAGGACAGTCCGCCCCGGTGACACTTTGGCCACGGCCCCTTGAAGCACCTTCGCCCCGAGCCTTTCCAAGCCGACCTAGAGTTGGTCGCGGTGCATTGCCTCGTATGCGGGACTCCCCAGCCTGCCGTGTGTCGCTCACACCCTCCAGCTGGCTGTTAACGAGGGTCTTTTGACACAGAGAAGTACTCGTATCGGTACTCGGTATCGGCGAGTACCCAAATGTAAGTACTTGTACTTGTACTCGGTCTGAAAAAAATATCCCTAAAAATATTAAATGTATGTGCACTTAAAAGCTGGGCTGTAGTCAGCATTTAAGAAGCACTGAGGTCAAGAGTCACTGTAAACAGGACAAATAAAGCATGAAACTCGCTTTATTTGTCCTGTTTACAGTTGACCTTTTCTTTCTTTCTTTCTTTCTTTCTTTCTCTCTCAACATGAAGGTCCCAGTGCCGTTTCTTCAGTTATACAATTTTGGAGGAATACAGATTCACATTTTTTTCATTGTAGAGTGGAAACAATTAGTTGATTATTGGCAACTATTGTGTATATATATTTATATTTAAGTCATTTTCTAGGTGTACACGTATTGTGTAAAATTAGTTTTTTCATGGCTTTTCAACATAAATATACAGTATTTCCTTGGTGTGTCTGGAGGCCCCCAACTCATGATAGTATGCCATAAAATTGTCATGAATAATTCCTTGTATAGTATGTCATGAAAAATGTCATATTATAGTATCGTATGTCGAAAAAAAAAGTCATAGTATAGTATGCCGAAAAAAAAAGTCATAGTATATTATGTCGAAAAAATTCATTGTATAGTATGCCGGGAAAAAAAGTCATAGTATAGTATGTTGAATTTAAAAGTCATAGTATAGCATGTCGAAAAAAACCCTCAAAGTATAGTATGTCGAAAAAAGTCATAGTATAGTAAGTCATAACGATAATATGTCAAGAAAAGTCACAGATATCATAGTACTTCATGTCCAAAAATGTAAAAAATGTCATGATATAGTATGTCGACAAAATTTAAAATAGTCATAGTGTAGTATGTCACAAAAATCCTTATAGTCATAGGATAGTATGTCAAAAAAGTCATAGTATAGTATGTCATAAAAATCATAAAGTCATAGTATAATATGCCATAAAAATGTCATACAATGTCGCAGTATATTATGCCATAAAAAAGTCAGAAAAAGTCATAGTATAGTATGCCATAAAATATCATAAATGTATGCCATATAAAGTCATACAAAAATGTCAAACAAAAGCCATAGTTTAGTATGCTAAAAATGTTTGTATAATATGTCATAAAAAGTCATCGTATGGTATACCATACCAAGTTCATAAAAGACTCATAGTATATTACAAAAATGTCATAATATAGCATGTCATTAAAAAGTCAGTATATTATGCCATAATATGTCTTATAACAAGGTCTGGGTGTATACTCGATGCTAATTGACTGTAGGGTGTCCATTAATTCCTGATAATGGACACCTATGAAACTGTCTGTTCACCATTAGAAATTAATTCGCAGGCTACGAAAAAATCAGAATATCTTATTTACAACACTGAGCGTAACGTTAGTCCTTCAGTGCCTCATCCTCTGTACATAATAATAACTATTAATTAATAATTCATTTATTTCTATTTTGACTATTTTGACATTTTATGGACCAAAAGATTAATTGAGAGAATAATTGACTAAATTAATAATTAAAATCATCATTAGTTGCAACCCCATTTTATTTATTTTTGTATTAGTCAGTTAAATATCCTCAAACTGGAATCAGCCTTTAAAAAATATTATCTGCGTCAGGTTACTGATGGTGAGATACAGAGGGAGCCATTCAATCACCAACCTGCCCCTGGCTGAGTTAGCTGTTAGCATTTTGTTGCCACTAAGTCACCATACATGGAGTAGAGACAAAAAAAAAAAACACAATGCAACTGAGGAAACAATTTAAGAATTCATTTATAAATATTAAATGTGATGTGAGCAGAGAGAAAATTCCTGCAGCACATCTCAATCAGCTGGTATCACCGAACAATTTATCAAACACTATGTACATTGGAGAGCCTGTTTTATACGAAAGAAAAACACAGTGTGTTTCATCCCAAAAACAACAGTGTTTCAACACAGAGAGCGCTGCAGACATTAGACAAACATCCAGCACTCAGCTGCAGAAGGGAAACTTACGGAGCCCCCCTAAACACCTAGGAGAAACATTTTATTAAGTTGTGCCCTCGAGTTAGTAACTCGAGGAAACGAGTTACTAACTTGAATTTTTAATGGGAAAAATATTCAATAACTTCAGTATTATGCAGTGTAGCACCACCAAAATCACTTCACACATCACTGGTCTCTTCTTGATTATACTTATTAAACTAACTAAGACATTTTGATGGCACTACACTTTATGAAAGTGAAGTTATTGAATATTTTTCCCTTTAAAAATTCACCAAAATTATGCAAAAGCATATTTTTCCAAACTAAGTGTTGTAGTACAACTATGAGGAGATCGTTGATGTGTGTAGAAATTTTGATGGTACTACACTGTATAATACTGAAGGTATTGAATATGTTTCTCTTTTCGGCGTTGCACTTTGTAGACGGTTCCTGACCACTCGTCTCACCGCCGGCTGCACACAGAGACCGATGTTATGTGTCATGTGTTGATTAAAATGAGCTTGTAGCTCGTTGTCTACCTCACTACGGTTAGAAAGGTGTTTTAACAACGTTTCTGTTATGAGTTATTGATCCGGGAAGTTTGAATCTGTCAATATCTTTCACACTTTACCGGAGTACATCATCTAGGGGGGCTCTGTACATCAGCAATGTGTGGACTGTCAGGAACGATTGGAAAGAAGTGCTCTATGAAGTAACTTGAGGGAACGAGTTACTAAACATTTTCTCCTAGGGGGTCTGGGGGGGGCTTCGTAGAAACTAGCTGACTCACTGCTAATGAATTCTTTTTAAAATCAAGGCCACTTCCTGTCTTTCTGCGAGAGTTCGTAGTCGGAGAGCGACTACAGTCTAACTCTCCGGTGAGTAGATCTTGATGAGGTGTTGCGGCTCGGTGGGATAGCCGGTGACCGGGCAGCGGCGGTTGGCTTTCACATACATGTAGATGCAGCGGTAGCAGAAGACGAAGCCGGAGGTGGACAGCACCGTGGCGTTCGCGCGAAGCCTCCGGCAGAGCGGGCAGTTCCTGCTGTCGGGGCCGGGAGGCTGAGTTTCTTTGCTGCGGTCGGCCGAGATGGACGGGGAGTCCCGTTCGCTCTGCTCCTGCTGCTGCTGCAGGTGGAGGGGGGGTGGAGGAGCGGGCAGGGAGGTGAGGCTTTTCACAGTGCTCTGGTTGTCTGAGGAGTACCACCACTCCAGGAACTGCAGGAAAAAGACGCCCAGCGAGAGGGAGGTGGAGAGGGACACGGCCGCGCCCCGCGCCGCCTGTGACATCAACCACCATGCTCTCTGCACCAGGCTGCAAAACAGAAGAACAATGCATTGTGGGTGGTGGATTTAAGATCTTTGTCTGACGTTGGGACTCCTGCAAGAACACTTATTACACATATTCCTCCTAACCTACACTCTCTCTTACGTTCTTCTGGGAGGTGTTCTGTTGCGTTTTTCTAGTTTTCACCAAACTTTAACTGCACTGACCTGCACAAAAAGTCAGAGTATAGTATATCAAAAAAGCCATAGTATAGTATGTAAAAAAAAAGTAAAAATAAAAAGTCATAGTATAGTATGTTGAAAAAGTAATAAAAAAAAACAAAAAAAACTCATAGTGTAGTATATCAAACAAGTCATAGTATAGTATGTTGAAAAAAGTTTTAAAAAGTCATGGTATAGTGTGTCAAAAAAAGGGGAAAAAAGTCATAGTATAGTATGTTGAAATAATTAAAAAAATTCACAGTATAGTATGTCGAAAAACGCTTATAAAAATCATAGTATAGTATTTTAAAAAAGTTTTAAAAAAAAGTCACAGTATAGTATGTTGAGAAAAGTAAAAAACAAAGTCATAGTATGTCAGAAAAAGGCATAAAAATGGTAAGTAATGGTATAGTATTTCGAAAAAAAATTAGAGAGTCATGTATATTATGTCGAAAAACGCTTATAAAAAGTCATAGTATAGTATTTTAAAAAAGTAAAACAAAAAAAGTCATAGTATAGTATAGTATGTTAAAAAAAGTAAAAAAAAACACGTCATAGTATAGTATGTTGAAAAAAGTTTAAAAAAAAAAAGTCACAGTATAGTATGTATGTAGTATGTGTAATATGTATGACTGTTTTTCAGAAATCCCTTGTTTCAGCCTGATGAATGACACATGTTCATGAGGAGTTGTGGGTTCCTTAGATTTGATCATTACCATGATCAACGCCACCCAGACTGCCATATAATAGAAGTTTACTCTGTTTGTGGACGTGTTTCATTCCAAAAAATGTTACCAAAGGATAAAAAGAAGAATTTCACACCACAGAGCTCAAAGTCCTGCTGTCAGATACCAGCAGACAAATATTAACAACACATTTAGCCGTGTCAGTCGTCGTATTAGAGGACCAGAAACAACTAGAAAATATGAATAGAGCTGCTGCCTACGAGCCTCAAAGAACAGAACAAAAGATTGTTCTCCATTTGGAGAAGGAGGTACAGAAGTGTTTACAACTCTTACCACTGACTGGAGAAGCTATTAATATAGCATTAATAACACACACACACACACTTAGAATGTGTTTTAACTGTACCTCCCATCCGCTGGGTTGCCACTTGTGCTGGTCTTCAGCTCCATGTCTCTGAGATCTTGGACGTTAAGTCGTGCCAGTCTGACCCTGGCCAGCCACAGCAGGGGGTTATGGCTCCTGGCGACCCCGAAGACAAAGAGCAGCTGCTGGCAGAAGACCCAGGCCTGCCAGGCCGAGCTGACGTACGGGTACGCCGCCACGGCCGCCCGGTACAGCCTCTGGCCCCTGGTCTGCGCCAGCCGGATGGAGAAGTCCTCCTCGTCCCTCTGCCGCGCCAGTGTCGCCTCCAGCTTGGCCCGCAGGTACGGCACCAGGCAGAGGAGAAGAAGAGAGCGCCAGTGTGACTTCCCGCGCAGCCCAAGGCGAACGGGAACAGGTCCTCGCCCTCCCAAAACTCTCTTCAGGCCGTAGAAGTTCTTGGAGAAGGAGGCGCTGCAGTGGGACAGGAAGTGGTTCTGGAGGAGGAGGTCCAGCAGCAGGTAGACCTCGTCAAAGCGCCGCCACAGGAAGCCAAAACGGGACGGGTTGGACTCTGCCAGAACCTGAGAATGTCACCAACACGCGGGTAGTTAGAACCAAGGTTGAGGTTTCTTTGCAGAGCACAATTTAGGGCTTCATCATAATTCCGTCTCAGCCTCGATTTAGGCCATCTCATTTTTATGTGGCAACGATTCTGCAGTGTTTGTATCGGCGGAGAGATCCTTTCCATCAAAACAAACGCTCCTAATTTCTCCACAAGCTGCATCAACAAATGGCAAGTGTGTCTTACTCCCTGTGACAAACTGCACAAGAACAGGACAGAATATTGATGTCCGTAAATTTAATGTGTGTGAGAGACAGCGAAGTAAAATGCAGTGAAAGAAAAAAAACTTTTCAGTAACGACAAAAGCCGTAGGAACCCAGCGACGGTGAGCAGATCAAATAAACGCTACTCACTGCCTTCCTGCAACTCTTCCTCACGTGTTGGTACCTGCTCTAACTTTACACTAACGTTAAAGGGGAACTACCCCTCAAATCCTCAATTTGAGTAAAGAGATTCAGTGTATTAAATGAAATAGTCTTTCCTTAAAAAGTCAACTTGTTTTGGAAAGGCTAAACGCCAACAAATATGGATTGATGCAGAATATTTCATAAGATAAAAACATGTTGGGAGTTTTTGGAAATGATTACATCTATCTTTTTCAATAAATGTAGACTTTTGGACTTTACAACGCTCTGGAGTTATTGGAAATGTTTGGATCACACGAGTCGGAAACAATCCTACAAACAATCCTCAAACTCTCTCCCAAATTCGAAAACTAGAGCCCTAAAACTCTAACCTGTGATGTCATAGGGTATAAAGTCTGGAACGGCTCCATAGACGATGCATTGGGAGAGATGTTATAGATGACACAGAGAGCACCCAGGGGGATATTCTGAGTATATGGAACATTTTTTGTTTCACAACTGATAATAAAGCTCATTTGGGTATAAAAAAGAAATCAGTCTCCCATTCATTGTCTATGGAGCAGCTCCAGACTTTATACCCTATGACATCATTAGTTTGATGAAGTTTGGAGTTTCCTCATTGGCCGTTGCTCTTTCAAAATGAAAAGGTGGAGAACAGTTCTGTGTTTATGTTTTCTGGGGAGCGTGTCAGCGGTTCATTGTATCATTACATCGTGCTGTTGTTGTACATGTGCTATTGTTTATGTTCATTTAAGTTACGTTATGTTGTGCTTCGTATTGTGTTACTGTGCATTCACACCAAGCGCGAAGCAAATTTTTGCCTCGCTTCCCTCCAGAAATAACCACTGTTGCTGCTTTGTACATGTTGAGGAAGTCCCTGATATGTCGGAAAACCAAACGCCGTCGTGTCTGGGTTCATAACGTCACCCGGCGGCGAGCTGTATTCACATACTGTATCTGTATCTAGCAAGTCACACGTCGCTACTGCGGTATGAACCCAAAATAAACAGACTGTGCTGTGATTTAATTGCAATAAACGGATCAAAATGATGCCGAAATAACGACATTATGATGTTGATTTGTAAAAAGACTGAATTCGTTCTTTGTCAGGTCTGTCCGCAACACGACAAGCAAACAACTTTTAAAATGCTTGTTTTCTGAACGGAGTTTAGCTCTATCAGTGCCAGGCTACGCTAACATTGTAGCTGCTCCATTAACACTCCATCTAGGAATAAATATGGCAGCAACGTCAGTGACGACAGCAGGAGAATCTCAACGCTGATAAACTTTAGTGAAGTATGTATATATTGTTACACACCACTTATATGATGAATGCTTTTGATACACATGCTTTAATAAAAAAATGAAATACTTTGAACCTTGCATACTGTATGTCATGCTAATACCTTTTCACCTTGTATAAAATGTATAATATACTGACTAGTAAATGTTACCATTTATTATTACTGAATGTCATTTGCTTCATTATAAGTTGTCGTTCAATCAAACATTAAAATATAAGTGGAAAAAACTGTTCACAAAACATAATAGACATGACCTCTGACTATTTGTGTAACAATTTAGACACAAATTCACATCCTGACCATAATATACGGTCCAGCCGTATACTCGGTTTTGACCGAGTCTTGTTATCATGAACAGTCTGACCCTACAGACTGTGAGGATCCTTGAGGATCACACAAGACTTAAGGTCGGCATGAAGGATTGCAATAAGTATTTTTTCCTTAAAAAAAAAATGTTCCTAAATATCATGATCTTAATGTTAAGTGGAGTTTTTTTTTAAGGCACTCCCTCACCTTGATAGCGTGTCTCAGTGCCGGTCTGACCGCCTCCATCAGAGACTCCTGCGCCAGGACCTCAAAGATGGACGGCTGCTCATTCACAGCGGTGGAGGTCAGGTGGGCTCCGGCCTCAGCCATGGCTGCTGCTGCTGCTGCTGCTGCTGCTGCTGCTGCTGCCTCTGCTGCTGCTGCTGCTGCTGCTGCTGCTGCTGCAGAAACACAACACAAGGACGTTTTACATCACAGCACAAGTGGACAAATAGTGAAATACTTTTTTATGGCCAACAATGATTACATTATATTACGGTGTATGACAATACTAAATAAAAATGAAAAGTAACTTTAATATATATGCCAATATAACCAATAGCAATAGTGTGTGGAGGCAATAGATATGTACTTTTTCAAATCAAAAATGACTTGCCCCCGCAAACACTTCTCTCTGCTTTATTAGTCAACGTGTCGGTCGACAAGGACCTTCATCAGGACATTACATTTTAATGTGTCTTTTGACCACTTGAAATGGTTTATTAGGCTGAATGTTTCAGGAAAATTTAAATGATGTAACAAAACCAGACGTTCAGGAATTATCAGCCTCACCTGTGACTGAATGGAAATGAGGATAAATGATGTAAAACATTTTGCTTGCTGAACAGACAGACTGTCCTTCTCTCTCTGACTTTAACTGTATCATTAACAACAGATCATGAAAAGAAAAATCTTTCTAATAAATTAAGAAAGTTGTTTTAGCTCAGTTTGTCAGGTGTTATAAAGCTCTTTCAGTGTCAGGCTGCTTCACTGGCGGTGTGTGAAGGAGAGATACTGCAGGTCCTTCTGCTGCTGTTCAGAGCTACAGTTAACACAGATTATAACTAGATGGTGAATCAGAAGACAACTAAAATATAAAACGTTTAATCTGTGATCTGTCGTCACTCCGGTATGAAACTCCAGTGATGTTGAGAGGTAAAGTTATCAGATCAGTCTGAGGTCTAAAGGTTAGAGAAGCGAGTTGGAGACCGGAAGGTCGCCGGTTCAATCCCCCGGACCAGCAGGATAAATCTGGGTGGGGGAAAATGAAAAAGCAGCGCTTGCCCCTCCCTCATTACCACCATTGAGGTGCCCTTGAGCAAGGCACTTAACCCCCAACTGCTCCAGTGGAGCTGCTCAGTGGCCAGCAAGTCAGACTGTGGTTGTATTGGGCAGCAGGATGGAGGAGGTGCAGCTCATCATGTCAGCTTGAAAAGAAGCCTGTGACTTCAGGTGCTCCACCTTTAAGTGATGGGCAATACTAAATGTGAATGTCTTGTTAATAAAGCGATCATTTGACCCGTGGAGGTCCAGATTCAGAGCCTCAATATACAGCATGAGTTCAGCTGATAGATGACAGGAGTAACGGTAGTTTACTAGTTAAAACAAATTACAGATTAAACCAAGAACTAAGTGCACCTCTGATTACACAGACACGTTGAAGTCAAATATATTAATAACAAGGACAGACTCATTTATAAATCCATGTGGTCAAACATGGACAGCATAACGTGAACGTGACGTCACCTTCTCCTGTTAGCTGTTAGCTGTTAGCGTCGCTGACTGTCTCCTGTCTCCTTACGTCTCTTCGTCTCTTCAGGCTTCATCAACATCACACGGTCCTTTAAAAACAGCGAACATTAGAGCAACAACAGACAGACATGTTTGTTCTGTTACTGACCACTCTCCGTGCAGAGAGCATTGCCCACAACAAACACCACTTCCGCACTCTGACGTCATGACGCACATGTACGTAATTCCGGTCCATTGGGTCTTGCAAGGAAAGGAGGCTGGGTCACGGGCGGACTTGGGTCTTGGGGTCTGGGGTATGACGCATGCGCAGTGCAACTGAAGCTGCGGTCGTGCGTTGCGATTGGCTCAATTTCGGCGAGTGCAGACCAGATTTTACTGCGCATGTGTTATACCCCCAAATATGAGGCGTTGATGACGCGTGATCTAGCCTCCTTTCTATAGGCCTTGGGCTCTTGCAGGATGTGAGGAAACCTAATACATCCATGGTGGAAACCAGTGGAAACACGACTTCTTCCTTTTAGATACTGCATCACTGACAAAATTACAGAAATACATGTGAAAATATTACACAAAATATATCCAACAAAACGTGTAACATATTTTTTTTCAGATGTTGATAACAAATGTAGTATACTTTCTGCAAGACTGAACAAGAAAGTATAATTCATCTGTTTTACGGCTGCCCATCTTGTATTACATTTTGGAAAGACTTTGAGAATTGTATATTGTTTAACATCATGCGTGATGATTGATAACCATAATGTTCAATAGTCATAAATATTGAATTCATTTGGAATCACCGAACCATTCTTGATCGCTCCGTGTAGTTTGACACATTCATATAAGATCATTGCCGGGTTAATTTCCCTGAGGGGCTAAAAGAGGTTAAAATGGCTACAAAGGTTAGGGGACCTTTGGTTGTTGTCACGGTTACAATAATAAACATGGAAAGACCATGGTCATGCTAAAAAACATTGAGTGTCAGCAGATTTGTTAAGTATTCTATTTAAAGGTCCCATATTGTAAAAAAGTGAGATTTTCATGTTTTTTGTTATAAAGCAGGCTTAAGTCCTATATAAATACTGTGAAAGTATTGAAACGCTCAATCCACAGGGAAATACACACAGCCCGTATTCAGAAACTCTGCATTTGAAACAAGCCGTCAGGATTTCTGTCCATTTGTGATGTCACAAATAAACAATATTTAGACCCTTTACACAGATTTAAATGTAAACATTCTAAATGTGTCCCAGTTTACTCCTTGTTGCAGTGTATGTGAATGTTACCAGCTGACAGGAAGTACACATGAACCCAAGCTGTTGCCTAGCAACGCAATTCTGTTACAATTTCGTCGCAATTTCGTCGCAATTCCGTCGAAATGCACTAAAACAGAGCGTTTAAGACAGAGGGTAAATACAGACATATTTAGGCCGACAGTATGAGGAAAATAAAGGGTTTTTTGGAACATTACAGCATGTAAACATGTTCTAGTAGAAACACAAAATACAAGTATGAACCTGAAAATGAGCACAATATGGGACCTTTAATACTCTTACCAACATGGGAGTGGGCAAATATGCTGCTTTATGCAAATGTATGTATATAATTAATACTGGAAATCAATCAACAACACAAACCAATGACAGATATTGTCCAGAAACCCTCACAGCTACTGCATTTGGCATAAAAAAATATGCTCAAATCATAACATGCCAAACTGCAGCCCAACAGGCAAAAACAGCTGTCAGTGTGTCAGTGTGCTGACTTGACTATGACTTGCCCCCAAACTGCATGTGATTATCATAAAGTGGGCATGTCTGTAAAGGGGAGACTCGTGGGTACCCATAGAACCCATTTACATTCACATATCTGGAGGTCAGAGGTCAAGGGACCCCTTTGAAAATGGCCATGCCGACAAGCTAGTATGACATGGTTGGTACCAATGAATTCCTTAGGTTTTCTAGTTTCATATACCAGTATCTTCACTCCTGCTCAATCACTAGTATCTTAACTCTTAAAACCAAGACCGTTACAACCTAAAAATCACAATTTGTGTTAATGCCAAATTAGAGGTGTTAAAACAAATTTGCATTATCGTGTTATTATCACGTTAACTTTGACAGCCCTAATAATAAAACTGAAATAATGAAGGTTTACAGTTTTACACAGGCACCATCTTCAAGACGAGGCCTCAAGATTAGGTTATGAATCAGGACCCTATAGGCCCTTATGTCAGTGGAAACTGTGCTTTAGTGATGCATATTCCCTAAATTTCAAGAAACAAACCAATTGATACACAGTAAGACTGGTGTATTCAGGGACTTTGGAGTTCAGGGCAAGTGTCCGCTGCACTTGGTTGTAAATCCAGCCAGCACTGATGCTCACATGCAGGGCCGGCTCTAGCCCTTTTGGTGCCCTCGGC
Organism: Hozukius guyotensis; assembly: GCA_916700995.1. Classification (NCBI taxonomy): domain Eukaryota; kingdom Metazoa; phylum Chordata; class Actinopteri; order Perciformes; family Sebastidae; genus Hozukius; species Hozukius guyotensis. The sequence goes on from CAKALU010001059.1 coordinate 23,170, forward strand.
GAACTTCGTATTTGGAGAGTCCCCCCCTGCCATCGCTGGCGGTGCTGCAGCCGCTCTAGGCTGAGGGTTCAACCCCCTAACCACAGCTACAAACACACATCAGACATCACAGTGGTTTGTTTTCATAAATAACTGTATTTATTATAATATAAATGAACAATTAGTCCCTGATATTGTTGGCTGAAAAGTGTTTAGTCAGTTTCACTACAACGAGAGTTACAGGGGTGAGAAATGTAATTCTTTCTTTATTAATTTATTTGTTCATTTGTTACCTCAATGCAGAAAATGATGAATGGCGCCCCCTGGCATTCTATTTCTCTGTTGGTCATCCATCTGGCTCCCGGCATGCACTCAAACTCTTCACAAGACGTTAACAGTGTTTATATAATATTAAAGTCAGTGAAACAGACGGATGGAGGGATGCCAGGGGCTCCATAGTGGTATTAACAGGAATTGAGAGGGAGGGGGGACAAGCTGCCAGAGTTTAGTGGATGAGAGGAAACATTTGATGATTGGACAGGATTAGAGGATTACTGACACAGCTGAATGCACTGAGAATCTCCATCAGCATCATCATTCTGCCTTCGGTTCTCTCTCTCTGCCCATCATCTCCCCAACCCTCTCTGCCGAGCTGTCATCCAGTGAAGTCAGAGGACACGTAGAGGTGGATGATCCGGTATGGAGATGTCAGGGGTCTGCATCAGTAGAGGAGGTGAGTTAGCAGAGGGAGGCTTTAGACCTCAAAGGTGACATCTGTGTCATTCGGATGTTGGTTTTACTCTTTATTTTTGTGTGATTTCAGTTTTTGTCTTAAATATGTAAAATGTCAGTTTTTGTCTTCAAAATGAAAAAATTGCACTAGAGGAAAACAAACAGAGTTTTCTTCCATTTAAAAAAAAAATATCATGTAATGTTTCTTGACAATAATGTGCATTATAAAAAAATATTTCTTAGTATTGATAGAGAACAAGTTCTGAGAAAAAACAAACAGGTCATTCTGTAGCTGCTTTCCAGTAAATAAGAAACAAAAATGCCGAATCCCAGTATTGCTTTTATACTCTGTCGCTGTGTGAATTTCAGACAGGCTCGCTGGATTTAATCCTTTCTGTTGCTCTGCTTTTAATGACTGCGATTATGTAATTACATTTGGAGGAGAAAGGGAGAGTAAATCGTATGAAAAACCTGTGTTAAAAGGACTGTAACAATTAGGAGAACGATTTCAAAATAAGTCAGTTATGTAATGGTGAAAATTTGTTATTTTTAATGCTTGGATTTGATTGTTGAAAGCATGTCAATTTCCCCACCGTGGGACTAATAAAGGAATATCTTATCTTATCTTATCTTATGTGCGCAAAACAAACAAACAAAATTAGTTTAAAAAAACAACTAGTTTAGGTGTCAACGATTTTGTCAATGTTAGGCATTTTTGGTGGTTTGGTTAAAAGTCCCATATTGTAAAAAGTGAGATTTTCAGGTCTTTCATATTATAAAGCAGGTTTAGTTGTTTTATAAATACTGTTAAACTATCAAAACGCTCAATATACAGAGAAATACACTCAGCCCGTATTCAGAAATGGTGCGTTTGAAACAAGCCGTTAGGATTTCTGTCCATTTGTGAGGTCACAAATATATAATATATAGATTATTACCCGGTTTTAAACATAAACATTCTAAATGTGTCCCCGTTTATTTCCTGTTGCAGTGTATGTAAATAACATCAGCTGACAGGAAGTAAACATGGACCCAAACTGTTGCCTAGCAATGCAATTCCGTTGCAATTCCATTGAGATGCACTAAAACGAAGCGTTTCAGTCAGAGGGTAAATACAGGTATATTCAGGCAGACAGTATGAGGAAAATAAAGGTTTTTTTGAACATTACAGCATGTAAACATGTTCTAGTAGAAACCCAATATACATGTATGAACCTGAAAATGAGCATGATATGGGACCTTTAAGGTTTAGCATGGATAACGAATTATAGGCATATATACTGTATATATATATATATATATATACAGTATATATGCTATTGCTATTATAATTTACATTAATGTTTTCTAACTGTGTTCAGTACTCTACTGAAAAGTTTCCCCCTCGCTCTTTGCTCATATCAATAAAAACTACTGTAAATTGCAGACATATACTGTAAATAAGAGGATAAGACAAGTGCCAGCTTTATCTGAACATTTATTAAAAGGCAGGCAGCATCGACAAATTGCAAAGCATTATTTTAACTTAAAATGTATGTAAAAAAAATAAACAAACTGTTGATGTTGTTTTGGGCTGAAAAATGAATCAAAGTCTACAGTATTTCATATTTTGGAAGAATAGTACACTACTGTTAGAATTTGACTGTATTTCTACAGCATTGTATTATAGTGCATTCTAAAATAATATTAAAAAAAAAAGAGGTAGTAAATTAATATCTCCTTTCCAGATGTTGGGAATTGTCACCAGGTCACCAGATGTTGAACTAAAAACTATGCTTGCTTATTTGCAGGCTGACTGGGAGGCTTGGCAAAGAGGACGGCAGAATTAAACTACCAAGCTTCATTCAACTTTCCACACTCTAACTGCTCCTCTGAACAAGCTGCCCTCACTCCTCTTGCTGTCTGGGGGGAAACATGTGTCTCCCTTTCCTGGCTCTTCTCTTCTTCCTTCTCGCCTTTTATTCCCCACCATCCCTTTTTCCATCCGTCGATTGCTCGCGGTCATGTCCACACCGCTGCATCTGTTACGAGCACGCCGACCTGGTGGACTGCCGCGGCCGTGGGTTCGAGCGTGTACCCGGGGGCCTCCCGCACAGCACGTGGCTGCTGGAGCTGGGTGGAAACAATCTGAGCGAGATTGGCACCAGAGCCTTCTCTGGACTGTGGTCCCTGCGGGTGCTGGTGCTGACAAACAGCCAGATACAAGAAATGCAACCACAGGTAGGGACGAAGGGACGGAGGACCTTTAGAATGCAAAATTCTTGAAAATCGCACAGGAAACACTTGAAACTTTCGAAAGAATGTAAATGTTAAAATGTTCATTTTTTGATTGGGTTTGAGAGTTACAGTTGAAGTTGAAGCAATTAAGTAGTTAATGAGTCAGTTGAAGCACTAAAAGGATTTGAAGTGGCAGAATTCAAATCACTTAAAGGTCCCATATTGTAAAAAGTGAGATTTTCATGTCTTTTATATTATAAAGCAGGTTTAAGTGCTATATAAATACTGTTAAACTATCAAAACGCTCAATATACAGAGAAATACACACAGCCCGTATTCAGAAACTGTGCGTTTGAAACAAGCCGTTAGGATTTCTGTCCATTTGTGATGTCACAAATATACAATATTTAGACCATTTCACAGTTTCAAACGTAAACATTCCAAATGTGTCCCAGTTTATTTCCTGTTGCAGTGTATGTGAATGTCATCAGCTGACAGGAAGTAAACATGGACCCAAGCTGTTGACTAGCAACGCAATTCTGTTGCAATTCCATTAAAATGCACTAAAACGGAGTGTTTCAGACAGAGGGTGAATACATGTATATCCAAGCAGACAGTATGAGGAAAATAATGTGTTTTTTAAACATTACAGCATGTAAACATGTTCTAGTAGAAACCCAAAATACAAGTATGAACCTGAAAATGAGCATGATAAGGAAAATGTTTAATGTCCTCTGGACACAACCAGACCGTAACGCTTCTGAACCTACAGTGGTTCTCAACCTTTTTCATGTCAAGGATCCCTAAATTGATACACATTAGGTCACAGATCGATAAGATATCACTTCAGGGACCTCCATCTGAAAAAATTTTGGTTGTTAGATATCATTAAGACCAGAATTTTGTAGTTGTCAACCACAGTTGAGGAGATAACCATGGAGGAAGTGAAACCTTAGAATATACTAGTGACATTAAATTGTGAAAATAAACTATTCCCCATTTTTGTGGGGACCCCCTCGAACTCCATCAAAGACCCCTGGTTGAGAACCAATGTACTAGAGCAGGGGTCGGCAACCTTTACTATGAAAAGAGCCATTTTAGGCAAAAGAGAAAAAGAAAAATCTGTCCGGAGCCGCAAAACATTTGATCATTGTGATGAAGGTAACACAGTTTATAGTCTAAGTATATAGTATATAAGTCTAATGCAGTGAGGGCCCAAGAGCAAATGTACGACGGAGTATTAGGGCCACATTGAGGGAAAAAACATCTGAGATTTCCAGAATAAAGTCGTAACTTTACGAGAAAAAAGTCATAATATTACGAGAAAAAAGTCATAACTTTACGAGAAAAAAAGTCATAATATTACGAGAATAAAGTCATAACTTTACGAGAAAAAAAGGAAATAACACGTAAAATTACTACTTTATAATATTATGACTTTATTCTCATAATATTACGACTTTGTCCTCGTAAACCTATGACTTTATTCTGGTAATATTATGACTTTATTCTATTCTATATCTCAGATTAATTTGTTTCCCTCAATGTGGCCCTAATACTCCGTCATACCATCGTACCAAAGACCTACAACAATGATGAATAAAAATGAAAATGTAAACAAAAAAACAGTTATTCATTTCCATTTTTAAAAAAAATTCACAGGGAGCCACTGGAGAGGGGCTAAAGAGACGCATGTGGCTCCGGAGTCGCATGTTGCTGACCCATGTACTAGAGGGTGTAGCAGGCCACTTCTAACCCATATCTATGAGACTGATAACCGCCGATAACGCCCATTCAATCGTCTGATAACATTTGAAGCGGGTGGGGAGGAAATGAAGGAAGAAGGAAAGAGGGAGGGAGGAATGTTAAAAAAGAGGGCCTGGGGTCCATCTGGGTCACAGTGCGAAGGAAGGAAGGGGGAAAGGGACGATGGAAAGAGCATGTTTGTGTCTGTAAAAGAAAAAGAAGGGGCAATAGTTAAATGTATGCTTCTCTCTTTCTTCCTTTCTTTCTTTCTTTCTTTCTTTCTTTCTTTCTCTCGACAGGCATTATTCTCTTTGTCCTTCCTGGAGAAGCTGGATCTCAGTTGGAACCAGTTAACATCTCTACCTGTCGACTTCTCAACCAGTCTATCTGCTCTCAAGGAGCTGCGACTGGAGCACAACAACTTATATCATATACCTGCATACAGGTACCTGTCTCTATATTGGCCCCTCAAAGTGCAACGGAAGGCCATCTTTCTTCCATCATACTTCGTATTCCTACAGTATTAGCCGCTTTTAGCTCCTCAGAGCAGGGGCTGATGGGTAGGGAGGCACAGTTGCTCAATGTTCATACTGTTAACCTCAGTAGCGATTTGCAAATTTTTACCACGGACGACAAGCATGAGCACAGTCTGTGCAGTATCGGACCCGATACCCGATACTGGTATCGGTATCGGTGCGTCCCTATTTGATGTTGTAAAAAGGGGGTGAGACGTGTCAGCTGTGAGTTTCTCGTGCTCAGCTCGTGATTGCTCCACCGCCCAATCACTACTACCCAGACTCTGGCTCCAAATGATGTAAAAATCTCAAGATGGCGGCTAATGTATCTGGGATATTTTGGCTTCACTTCTGTACAGTGGGAGGAAGTGGAGATGCATCGTCCATCTTTATATATAGGCCTACAGTCTATGAGCCAGACTTTCTCAGGAGACCAAAAACAGAGCTAAAAGAGAGTGAATATTGGACTCACCAGGTGCACAGAAGCAAGATTAAATAAGCCACTGTTTGCTAACAAGTTGGCCTTCACCTCTTTTTGTCCACCCCCTCATCCCGCATACCAGTTAACCATGGGTGTATCAGGGCCAAGTGGCCACGCAAACCTCTCCGTACAAGCTACAGATGTAGACAGCAGTATTCAGCACATGTGGATTGAGCTTTTTCTGCCTGCCTCCGTGTCTCACCCTGTAATTGTCTCTCGCTTCCTTCTGTCAGCTTTGAGTATCTGGACAACATGGAGAAGCTGGACCTCAGTTATAACCAGCTGGTGTTTGTTGGCCCCGGCGTGTTCAGGGGCCTCTCCAGGCTCAGACAGCTCTACATGCACAACAACAGACTGACTGTGGTGCAGCAGGGGAGCCTGGATATGCTGCCTGGACTAGAGGTGCCAAAAATGACTAAATGAAATGACTCTGTGTGTATACCGAGTTTCCCGTTATCTGTCTGATTACCTGTCTGTCTGTCTGTCTGTCTGTCTAGGTGCTAGAGCTGAGTAACAACAACATCTCTCATATAGACACGGATGCTCTAGCCCCTCTCTACAGCCTGGCGGTCCTCGCTCTGGAGGGGAACAACCTGCATCACCTCAAGTTTAAGACCTTCATCAGCCTTCATACAACAGCTACACACATCCAGCTGTCAGGTATCCAATATCTATACTGCTGTTCTGTTGATCCGTTGTTGTTGACCAAGTGAAGAGACACCACTCTTGCTTACGGTGACCATGACGTCCCGGTTTGTCCGGGACTGTCCCGGTTTCAAGCTGACGTGTCCCGAGTCCCAACAAATATCTGTAAAACACTCAAATGTCCCGGTTTTCAACAGTCACTAAGAAATTGTCCCGGTTTTCACCACAATTAAAATAATTAAAATTTTATACTTATATAGATGTTTATAATGTTGCACTCATTAAAGGTCCCATATTATAAAAAAGTGAGATTTTCATGTTTTTTTATTATAAAGCAGGCTTAAGTCCTATATAAATACTGTGAAAGTATCGAAACGCTCAATCCACAGGGAAATACACACAGTCCGTATTCAGAAACTCTGCCTTTGAAACAAGCTGTCAGGATTTTTGTCCATTTGTGATGTCACAAATATACAATATTTAGACCCTTTACACAGATTTAAATGGAAACATTCTAAATGTTTCCCAGTTTATTCCTGGTTGCAGTGTATGTGAATGTCACCATCTGACAGGAAGTACACATGGACCCAAGCTGTTGCCTAGCAACACAATCATTTTGCAATTTCGTCGCAATTCCGTCGAAATGCGCTAAAACAGAGCGTTTCAGACAGATGGTAAATACAGGCATATTCAGGCCGACAGTATGAGGAAAATAAAGAGTTTTTTGAACATTACAGCATGTAAACATGTTCTAGTAGAAACACAAAATACAAGTATGATCCTGGAAATGAGCACGATATGGGACCTTTAATTAATTTGTGCGCATGAGATAAGTATACAGAGAGCCAGCACAGCGCACCGCTGCAGTCTCTATAGAGAGTGACGTTGCGCGCTGTCAAGCCACAATTACGCACGGCCACAACAGATCGGCTGGTTACATTTTGTGCAATTTTGCACCACAGAACCCTCCGTGCTTATATGCACATCAAACGTGTCATTTTGATTAATTATTCTACACAGTTCCTTCTGCTCATCAACAGGCATTTCGCTCCTCTTATAACTCCCTAAGGACCGGCTGTTCCTATCAGTCTATCACATGGTGTCTCCATCCTGACCAAAATTTCGTCTGAGCTCCACAATTTTAATTATAATAGCCTACAGGTAGATATGAGGCTGTGGCAACGTGATGTGAGTCAAAACTAAAGTTGAAGAAAAATTTCCATAGGCCCAGACAACAATAATTGTCTTCTTAGGAAAACTCTCTACAGGACTCCCAAACTGTCAGTGTGTCATGGTGGGGATAGTCCTGTGATTAAAGGGGGAGAGAGTAGTGAATGTGATAAGTCATGCTTCTCACAACTTCTAATGCACCCCCCTATAATAATAACTTCTTTCTGATCCCACTCCGTGTTCAAATGCGCCACAGGTGCGCCAAGTTAGCCATCCTGATGAAAACGCCTATGGTGCGTACATATTAGCGCGAACGTGCGCCTGCATGAACGTGCCATGCATGAACGTGCGATACACTTCAGTGTCCCGGTTTGGGGGTTTGAAAATATGGTCACCCAACTCTTGCTCACAATATGAATATGCATATTCACTCTCGCATAGGAAGTTGACATACGTTAGACTGGCAATATGTCATCCAGAGAAGCTCTCATGACCACACCCCCTTTTGGGGGAAACCAATCCCGTGTCCCTCATAGATGGTAACAGAGTAACCAGAAGAAGTTGAAACATGTCTCCAAACTTCTATTTTAAACAAACCGGTAACAGTAATAACGCTATGCAGAAGAGTTGCTGTGTAGTTGGTTGCACCAACAATAAATCCCAAAACACTGATCTCTGATTTGTTCCCCTGCCATGTCCTAAAAAAGATCTAATTGAGGGGCTTTATGGCTCCAAGCTATAGACCAGACCAGCATGGCGTCATTGCAGAGGCTGCGCTCCCGTTTGGGGGAAAGAAACTCGCTGTCACAGGAGAGAAAATGGAAAATATTCACTGTCAGTGTGGTAAATCGCTAAATGATGCTGGTGACAGTGACTAGCATGGCTAGCTAACGTTATAGCAGCATCAGACTGTCGTCTCCAACTAAATCTCAGCCTATAGATCAAACAGTTGGCTGTTAACACGTTGGTTATTAACAGACAACACTTAGCCTTACGGGATTATTTCAGTTCACTTCTTTTCAGAAGTTTGGATAAGCAATATCCGGCCACTGTGTTGGAACGGGGGAAGACTGAAGGGACGTGGCGGCGATCAACCTTCATTTATTGAGGTATCGCAAACGCTCAGTTTCGGGCAAGATCACAAAATAATTATTAGACATGTGTATAAAATAAACATTTGTTTAAAGGGACTGTTTGTAACTTCTTACACGTATAAATCAATCCGGGTCGATGTCCCATGCGCTCTCGCGGAAGCACCAAAACCGCAAAGTTGTATCTAGTGAAGCCCGTCTGTTAAACAGTGTTGGCCGCGGTCGGAGGACGCAGGGGAGACCGTAGCTTTGGTCTCCAGGACCGGAGTCTCTGCTGTACTCTGCTCCTCTGCTGCTCTGCCTGCTTACCTTCACTCACACACCGCGCTCGTTCTCACTCTTTCGCTCCACTCTCACGTGCACGCGCGCACACTACACACTGCAGAAGAGTTAGTTTAGCTCTGAGAATATCTAGTGAATGTACAGTGGACGTTTGTGCAGAAATAACTGCTGCAGCTCCTCCAGACCAACAGAGGTTTCCCGTGTCTTGTGAAGTGACGGGGCTCCGCAGAGAGAAACGTTATCGTCTCCGACCAAAACTCCGGTGTCTCCCCTGTTCCCTCTGGC